>CAADRB010000049.1:922188-1037532 GCA_900708905.1 Hymenolepis diminuta | reverse complement strand
TGTGCAACAGCACAAGTAGTGTTACATACGGATCAGTAGTGGTGTACATATACTTCACTCGGGTCAGAGTGATTGCAGATAGTCGACGAGCCGAATCAACCCGACTCATTAAGTTGACATCGTAGAATGTCCTGTTTGCTACAGATCAGGTTACCCGATCGCAGGTCGGAATGACACCAAAGAGTCTCGGATGTCGAATCGAAGAGTAAGGTCGGTGACTTAAAGTAGGGGAAATTTAACTGAATTTAAAAAAAATTAAAATGAAAATGTTCGTGACGAAATGATTCCAGAACCAAAGAGGAAATTTGCATTTGAGATGTTCTAATTCGTCAGCCTCTTGGAAGAACATTTGGTTTTATAATAAGGTACATCTGAGTCTAATTTTTCTGAGCTCTGGAAATAATTATTCTACCGGATTAAGTATTATTTTAAAATCACTTAAGGAAAAGGAAAGGAAGTAGGAAATTGACTTATTCAGGCATTTTCGAATGTTAAGATTTCCCCTACTAGAATTACTCTTATTGAAATAAATGATTTTGCTTGTCAAATTTAAATAGCATAAATTTTTCACATTTCTATTAACTCGAATTTAATTGTCTAATTTTTTCAACTGCTCCGTAGATGTCGACTAGAAAAAGTGTTTGCAGTTCAAACTTTCGAATTTTGTTGACTTTTATTAAGTAGAGCATAGGTGACCAGTAATAAAGGTACTACATACTTTATACACTTTAAGCTTTCTGAAAAAATCAACCACTATGTGATAACCGATTCCTTCTTTAACATTATTCTATTCCAACTGGCGGAGAAGCTGTCACCGCTTGGAAACAAAGTGGAGAAAGAGAAGATATGATAATGCTTTGTTGCAACATTTAAAATCTAAAGCAACTGATTTGGAATCATCAAATCGTAAAAGTCTGAAAAGTCGATCAATACTGGTTTGCGTGATTTTAGCATTTTCTTATATTCTTACAGTCAGATAGAGCAGGTTTATGAGATTAGTAAAGGCATTCCTTGCTAATTCTCAAGCAGAGCTGCTCAGATCTCGCACTAGAGAGTTGGTGTAAAGCCAATCAACCAACCAAGCACAGCCTGTAGATAAGATGAAAAGATTGAAGTGAATTGCTGAAACAGGCTAAATGGCTGCATGAAATGCAGGTAAGAAGGGGTTGCTGCAGCGAAGTAGAATGTGAGTTGTTCTAATGGATCAATAAACGAGGAGTGTGGAAGACACTCGACTATAACTGAGGGTGCCAATCGAGAAACACTTAGTATCCTCATAACCTTTATTAGAAATTTAAATTAGCCTGAATGCTTTGGATCATACAAAAGCATGGATGGGTAAACCATTATTTCGATCATAATTGTGAATTTAATTTACAGCCAGTACATCTTCTAGAGACTTTTCAGTTGATCATATTGGATGCAAATGAGAAAATGCGGAAATCTTCCGAATCATCGAGAAGCAGCAATTCATATTTTCACTCTGACTTGAGTAGTGAACAGGTAGAGATCCTGAACCTGCTAACCAAATTCACATACGAAACAAAACCTAAGGAATTGTATCCGCCAGTCCGAACAAGATAATTTAATTTTAGCTTCCGGCCTTATTTGTATGGCAAAGGCACTGAAAACCCAAGTGAGGCCTTTTGAGGTATATCTTGGCTATTCAATTTATACTGCTTACAACTTGTAGTGGATCACAGTTCTCTGTGCTCTACCACGTTCCGTGATTATTACAATCCTTGGAATTAAATCCTGTCATCACACCTGCTTTTCTTCCCTCTTCCTGGTGGTTTTTTTGCACGAATTCTCCAACGAACACTTTGCTACTTGAATACAGAGCAGCATACAGGTCGCATTCTTTTTAATTACTGGTAAATTCTTCTAATTGAAAGACCATCGGAAATTGCTAGAAATCCAAATAAGCGGAGCATGTATTTTTATATTTGTTGGTAATTTGTGGTCTATGTCAATTAATTATAGTATTTCTGAGGTCGATCGTTTATTAGTGTCCGTCTTATCCCTTCCGGTTAAGACTGGCAGCTTCAAAGTATTACAAAAGATCATTTCGCCCTCCTAACCATTGGAGGAAAAAAATAAATCGGAGTGTCAAGGACGATCCTTCTTGACTATAAAACTGGTCAATATGCAGTGAACATTGTAGAAAAGAATTTGCTGAAACACAGAAGACGAATTTTGAAAGTTGAATTTCAGTGCTCATTAAGCAAATACTGCACAACTCGAGTCCAAAAATCCAGTGAAGTTAAGCTCCTTTATATCTTGAGTTGGTCTCAGCAACTTTTCAGTCTCTTCCAATCTGTCAATTATTGAAACTTCTGTTAAGCGTCTGTTTATTCATAAAGAAAATACGTGTTATTCTATTTGGGGAAGCGGGTGGACATCTATGACTCTGAGAATATAATTTGGAGAAAGGGTAGGAAGGCTCATTCTACTAGAATCGGGGTTTTTCATTCTTCTTCACTACTCAGCTCAGAAGAATACGTGCCACAGCTTTTTAAAGGACCCTATGAAAGGGTTGGCATTAAAGCTAAGGTCTGTGTTGAGGATGACTTCTTTGATATCCTCACTTTTACTCCTCATCTACTTTATCCTCCCCCATGAACTCATATTGGACTAATTTCCCTTACTCTTTGCCCAAATTCCACTCGAGATAAAAATTTGAATTTACCAATTACCATAGATGATAATATTATTAATACTTCAATTTACAGGAAAGATAATTAACCAAATGCTGATAAAGTTTGGCCTCAAAAGTTCTTGAAATAGCGTCATATACTTTTTATTCAAAAGTGCCGTTGTATAGTATATTATAGCAAATAAAATTAGTTTCTATAGCAGTGCACGATGACTTAATCTAGTTCTTTTAATGCTAAGATTTCTTTAAATCTAATATGCGGAAAGACCTTATTCATTTTATTCAAGTTAACTTTTAATAGACAGCTGTAACGTTTGAAGAGAAAGTTTCGATCAGTCAAAGTCTAAAAATGTGCGGAATTTAAAGGGCGTCAAGAAAATAGATAACAGCCTGAGAAGGTTTCCGAAGTGGAAATGGATAAAGCCGACCCATTTATCTAAGAGGCATTTCATTGGCTCAAATGGCAAATCTTCCCAATAAAAATGATGAACACTGCTGTTTCCAAGCTTGTGGCTGAATTAAATGGCTATCACTGGTTAAGTAAATAAGGCGAAGCTGCTCGAAAGTGTTCGAATGTGGAACAATGGAATGAAGCAGTTGGGTACCCTCTGTGCTAATATTCGAACACCTTAAGAGAGCAAGGTGGAAATAAGCCGGCCAAATTAGCCTAGACATCCCACCATGAAACTAATAACCTTCCTAATAGCTAACCGGACACGATGGCGTCTTCAAAACGGGTAGACCAAGAGTTGACTCGGATTGCGTGTGTATTGGGTAAGAGAAAGAAATTGGAGGATGGCGAAGTCGAAAGAAGAGTTGGGAATCGGGATGAGAACAAGCATCAATGCCGATCAAGTGGAAATGGGGTTGAGATAAAGAAGGTAAAATAGTTCGTTGTTCTGCCTTCCTGTTCGTCCGATGGGTAACTCAATAAAAATAATCATTTGATAATTGGGATAGCGTGGAGTAATGCGTCAACATATCGTTCGATGGGATGCTATGAAGAGCGAGTTAGTGAGCTCTTGTCGGAATTGAACTGGCACTGATAGTTTAATCGCAGTCTTATTTTGTGGTGATTGGAAAGGCAAAATAAACGTGTAAAACTTGATGACATATGAAACACGATAGTAGCGGACTTATGATTCTTATAAGCACATCAAGTTTATTGATCTTGAGATTGTGCTCGCCGGAGCCATGAAACATGAAAAAATTCATACCCAAGTTTTACGGAAGAAGACCTCGTCTTCGGCCAGCTTTGGAAAATCATACCAGTTCTTTTACAATAAAGCTTAATTTGATTAATTAAATTCCAAGTAGAACTGAAAAGAAAGCTTAGGGAAAATCGTGGCTAGGACAAGTCGATTAGGAATGCGAGGAGGTCTCCGATTTGGCTGTGTCGCCATGGCTAGAACAGTCAACAGTATTCGTTCTTATCTCTAATAGTGTAACACCCCACTCCAGAATAATTTGAGAGAAAAGAGTGAAGTGCGAAACTGCCAACTATAGGCGAATGTTCACGGAAAAGAAAGAATGCTCTGGCACTATCGACGGGATCACAGTTCCTCGGGTACAATAATTAACAAGGACTTATAGAGTGAATAAGCGACCGCTCATATTTTAACATCCTCCTATTTTAAAATTATAGCATTTAAAGCTGCTCACCAATACTGATTTCATACTATTCAATATCATGTGTGCTGTATACCTACATTTCAAATTCTACTATAACGGTACGTCATTTGTGCAACTCTTCTGCTTCATTACGTCGCGTATCCTTTCAGATCCCCTATTGTTTTACAGTCCATTCATTCAATCATTAATAATTTCCTTCCTAATTCCCAATTGGTCTGTATTCCATTTATTCAACGATAAGGTGTGATTACAATTCCCATTCAGCATTGCTAAGGGTGAATAATCCCTGCCTGCATACCTTTGTTGCGCCTATCTGCCTATATTTGTGATGACTATCTGCCAGCCTCTGTGTGTGAAGTGCCATTAATACATTCCTCAGTGTTTCACCTGCTTTGTACATACATCCTGTCAGCACCGTTATCCTATTCAATACATTCTTGTGCTATTCAATTCTCTGGACATGTGTTCCGCTGGTTTGGGTACTGTGTGACTTCCAATACTACTGAGTGAGGTTTAGCGGGTATACTACAAGATATCGCAGCTGGTATCATTTCAAATCGACCTCGGTGATGCTTCAATATACAACATTTGGGGACTTCAGAATATAACATTTGGCGTCACGAGCAGTTTGGTCTCTGGTAATTCAAAATACGGAATCAGCCAAAACTTAAAGAACACCAACGTAGGATAGAGCCTATGAATAATTTTTGATAATTAACAACAAGGGAAGTTAGCAAATATCGAGGCGTTATTGACTTGAGCTCTTTTACTCTTCTTAAGAAAAACATATTAAATATCAATAGAAGTTATCTGACAGAAAGCCGATGAAACAAAGCAACGTTTATATTTCGTCTCGGGATCGACAATTGCCACAGTTTTTCCCTAAGTCGCCCATCATCCTTATCGATATGGGAGCGCATGACCCTACCAACACCTTGACTATTATTTACAGCAAAACTTCTATCGGTCCGCCGGCGTTTTGATCTCCGGACATGAAAAGCTTGAGTAACTACGCATCTGCCTTATCTCTCTCCCCGGGTCTGAGTTAACTGTAGCTCAGCAGTATCTAGTGGACGGATAGATCATATTGGAAGAATTATGCCACCTCAGATTACAAAAGTGTAGGAGTCCCGAGTTTTTATTGAGACTGAATTTGCAAATAGAGGTCATGTAAATATGAACCGACTTCAGAGGTTTGCAGGAGTAAGAATGTGTTTGGTTGGCAAAAAAGTAACTGAAGTGAACCTTCTCGATTGTTGGCTTTATACATTTTGGAATTATTGTCATTTTTATATTATAGTGAGTTAAGATTTTGGAAGAAATTGAGCAGCAAGTGTCCTCGTTGGTTCATTGTTTTGGTCGAGTTCGTTTCTAGAGAACAATGTATTTACTCTTAAGGTATTTGTAGGTTAAGTTGCCGCATTTCTGATCTTTTCTTAAAGGACTTAATTGGATTCGAAAAGGCCATTTTGATAGACCGCAATCACCATTCGGTGTTTTTCTACTAGATCACAAACAACTTGGACACAAACAGCTGTGAATAAGCAGGTTATCCGCATTCTTCAACTCCGCAAATGAAAAGGAAGACATTTGGAGTCCCAAGTAAGGCTTCGTAAATGAAGTGCCTCCTGTAACTTATTGGGAACTACATACAAAATGATCTGCCACTATTACTTATTATGTGGGTGAAATTGCGCGAGGTTAAAGGATGAGCGGTTGTACCACTTCCATCTTCATTTAGTATAGCGTTTAGCCGTCACAAACTTATATTTACAGCTTCAAAACCAGCTAACACTTTTCCCGATGTTATCGTTCTTCTGACATCAGACAACTTAGAGCTAGATCGTGAAATGTGTGATAATGGGGCTACAGGAAAGCTCGAATTTCAGTCAATAATAATCTCTGTAGTTGTTTCTAGTTGGTTTAAAAACTATTCTCCAACAGAAATGAACTTCTCAAGTACTCTGAGGGTGTTGAGGACAAAAAGGAGCAAATGGAGACTCGAGTCCTAGAGACCCCTACTTTTCAAAATTGGCATCTCCATATTTCAGTTGATTTAATTTTCTACTCTCCAAATCTTCACTTTCCAAAACTCTCCAAAGATTTAATCAAAGTCAAATGTTCTCCCTCTTAATTATCAAAATTGTATCCGCTTGTACGATGTAAGGTAAAACTCACGGTCATTGTGTATACCCTGGGCACCGTATTAATGTTAGTATTTTCTATAGGAACAGGGAGTCTGGAAAGAACACGTCTGAACAGGATGTGATTAGTGCAATCATTTAGGGACACCATACTGATGTTAGTGATTACTCAGCATATCAATAATTGACAGGAAAATCACAGATTTGATCGTGCTATTCCCTTTTTTTTATCTATATTATTCCTCATTTTTTTTTGATGGCTGTTTATTCCATTGTCAATCTCAACTACTTATTCACAAACAACATCTGACAGTAGAACTCCTCTAAGCTTGACTGCTTTTTATCTTTTAATGTGTGAAATCATCATAATGATTTCATAGTATCTGTGAGTCATGTCCATTAATAAGCAGGAATGGAAAGTCATAAAATTTCAATATTCTGTTGACATCCTTGTAAAGTTACTCACCCCTAGGAAGCTGGTAAAATATGTTATCTCTAACACTGTTTTTTAAGAAAATATATTGACTTATATCAGCTTGGATACGTCGGAGATGATCGACTGCTTGTTTAGCAAAAAATTATATGGACGTCGGCCTCAGAGATGGTTTCTGTGTCCAACAATAGGCAATCCATTTTGAGATTAATGAAATGTATGAGTTACTTTCAATCATTAAAATTATATAATTTTGTTTTGTTTTTCCTTTTTTAAAGTTAAATTAGGAAATTCAATTCAACTTCTTTTATTTGCATATCAACAGTAAAATGTATTTTAAAATTTATAAAGTATTCGATTTTTACGCTTTGTTATCTGAGTTTCCTAGCAATGTTATGATTCTTTTAGATATAAAACTGGAAGCTATTATTACTTTTCCCACTTTGCGTGTACTGGTTAAATACACGTCAATCTTCTGAAGTATGTTTTTAGCAACATAGTATGTTTTCATTCATTTTTCTAAACTTATTTTAACTTCAAAAGCCCATTATTTGTTTTCGCAACACTTGGTAGAGAGAAGGTATTCTGGAGGCGGTCTTGAGAAAAACTCGTATTCTACCACCTTTCCTATTGACGAGAATTAATCAGGACGAGTGGTCACACTCTGCACTGGTTGTGCACAGAAGGGAACAAACTGCCCATTGCATTGGTCCGCTTTCTCACCTTCTTTTAGAAGTGATGCTTTAAGTCTAAGCCTTATTCACCATCAAATTCAGCAACAAACTCCTAAAAATTAGTGTTTTTCGTTCTTGTGGAAGGTGTGCTCCAAAAACTAGTGAAATGGCCGTTAGTGGAAATGACAGTTTTTGATAACTGTATTAGGTTCATCTTCTTGCGCTTTGGAGACTTTTTAGGATCTTATATACCTTCCAAACACCCTTTAAATTCTGCGCGGTTTCAGATTTTGTCTGATAAAAAATCTACTTAAAAATGTTATTATCGTTTACTAAAAGATTGATTTGAATAAAAATGATTTACAATTTTTCCGAATATTCGATTCAAAGAAATCTTAGAAACTAAGAGAATTAGAAGAGTTAACCTTGCACCGCCACTGGAACTTTAATTGATTCTAATATACTATACAAGAGAACTTTCGAATATATAGTTTAAATGACCTTATTTCAAGAACTTTTAAGGATAATCTCTGGATACTTTGTCAATATTCGATTTATTGTATTTTGGAAAACTTAAACATTATTAATATAATTATCCAAAGCAACGTAGAAATTCGCATTTTTATCTTGAGCAGCATTAGAAAAAGAGGTACAGTAACTAGTCTAACAATGAGGCCACTGGAGAGGATCGAGAATAAGTTGAGTAAAAGTCTGAACGTCAAAGAAACAATCTTCAATGATGACAATATAATCACTGTAAGTCTCAGCATAGAATGTTTAGCAATAGCGACATCGCACAATTATCTGGGATACAAATGGCTTATTACTCCTCAATTTTACTCTCTTTAAGAAATTTTGTTCAATGTAATAAATATTACCATAAAATTTATCCACAAGCGTGGAGATAATAATGTTTAACCTTCCTATGGAAAAGATATGTATTTTAAGCTCATTAAATATCTGTGCTGTTTCTATTTCAGTACGTCATTTCAATATTTAATCAAATCCACTTCAAACCCTCTTCATTAATTTGATCTTTCATTTGTTTCAATTTCAAAGTTACTTTGAATGTTTTCTAATGCGAGCCAGCTTAACGTTAATCTTCTGTTTCAGAATTTAAGACTGCTCGGCTACCTGATCAACGCAGTTCGGAAAAGCCAATTGCCAAATCAGTTTGACTTAATTTCCCAATCATCGTTCGATGGGTCTGATATAACCAATTTTCTTCGCCTACATTAATCATTACAATAATGTTGCCAATATTCTCTGGTAGACCTATTTAATATCCCGATCATAGGTAAGGTGAATAGGGTTAGTTGCTAAATGGTTTTGCAACCGACGCACACGCCATGGGCTCAGCACGGCTGAACAAACAGATCTCTATACCCTAGTTTCCGACTACTTTAGACAAGCACTGACTCACCACTTTCCGGCTATCTTATTGCCCGTCTATATATTACCAATTGCTGCTCTATTTCAATAAGGGTTTGATGACAGTTGTATCAAATTTACACAACCCGGTGATCTCTAGTACACCATATCTTAAGACACCTCTTAGATGAAATAATATGATTTGGTAATTGTATTGAGTTTATCTACTTCCACTTCAGAGACTTCAATAGAAATCTTTTCTATTCTATTCCCACAACATATTTTGAATTCGGCACCACTTCATATTTAAACCGATCGGACCGGTTAGTCAGTTGGAATTCGATTTGTCCAAATTGTAATTGGCTGGACTGAACCAATCATTAGTCTTCATAATTCGATATGGCAGAATGTGACTAGTTGGTAACAGACCAATAGATGAATGGGAGTTGACCTCATCATGCGTGACCCGCCGTAGTTATGACGAGGATGTACCAAGGCAATAAATTGTTCACCTACCAGATGTTAGAAAATGCAAATAATGGATTTATGGAATACTATTAACGTCTTAAAAATTTCCTTTGCTATTAGTAACTTCTGAGGGATTCAATATATAAAAACTATAATTCACAATGTTTAAACAAAATAACCACTATTATTTCCAAATAGAGGCGAAAGAATTACAGCACCTAAAAGATAATATGCATTTATGAAGTTATGTTCCCCTTAATTCAATATCTTTCGAGTAATCATTATATCCTCCACTTCACCTCACCAATTTTCCTGACGATTTATCGTGTTTGCTATGATGCAAAATTTCATATCTAGGTTATTTACTCAAAAGAATCATTCACACCGGCTCCAACATTATTTTCGATGGTCTAATACTTTTCTTTTGAAAAACTGTTTCATAAATATTTTCTGAAATAGAATATGCGAGAGCATTATTATTATGGTTTATATTGTTCAGATTAGGCCTTAATAAACAGCACTAAATATTTTTTTCAATAGAATTATATCACATCATAAATAAAAGAAGAATTTTCTTGATCCATAATAAATACTTTTGTAAAAGAAAATACATGCTTAATTCATCTCACGGTTACATATTGATTCTAATATTTCCAAAAAAGATAGGCGAAAAATGCTATTTTCAGAATTTCATCGCTATTTCTCGTTAATGTAAAAGCATGAGATCTATATTTCTCATTTCTTGATATTGTATGGAAAAATATGTATTCATATTCATACATATGTATTCATATTTATTCCTGTATTCATTAGTATTATTCAATGTTTCGAAGCCCAGCCAGTATAGGAATTCTGAACATGTTACCCTATTTCCCTCGAATAATTAATAAATATTGTTCAGTAATAAATCTAACTGCATAAATGTTCATTTATTCTAATCCTGTTGTATTGAAAAGCATCACAGAACAACCTCATGCGATTCTAACAAATACTTGATTCATTCCTCCCCAAAATGTGGAGGATGAAAGCAACAAGCAAAAGCGACATAAGCGCTAGTTAAGATCATTCCAAGTAGCATTGGCAATAGCAGTGTCACAAACACTACATAGACAAGAGGAGAGAGAGATAAGGAATAGCAAGGTCAACAGGTTGTATTGTTCAATTGTTCACATCTTCTCCATATAATTTACAAATTCTGAGCCTCCACAATAGTTGATTGGGGATGTGATTGAGCAGGCGATTGTTCCTGTTCAAGTGGCAAAGGATTGTGGCTATGTTGTGATGGAAATGACAACTCTCTAGGGGATGCAACTGGCCAGCCAATGGGATCGCAGCACTGAGGGGGACCTAGGGCCCCTCTGGCATGGTGGGGGGCGCACGGCAGAGGCATAGAGTGTGAATGCTGGTGCTTCGTCGTTGATGAGGTGGTTTCTATGGAAACACGCACAAGTATACACAAGTTGTACATTTTTCTAGTGACTCAGTTCACTTACCCGTCGATAGAGTACTCGTTTTTGAATTTTGTGATTGACTTGGGGCGGTTACATGATGACCCGAGGAAGCATCTGCTAAAGAGAGAGAAAAGATTATTTTAAATCAAATCCTAACCATTTTAATTGAATATAAATCTCTACAGTATTTCGATTCTTCTACAATCATATAATCATTTTTAACTTCTAACAAAGCCCTTAAATGGTGTAGCAATGCTTCAACATAAAGCATTGCATAGTAATTTTTTCCGAGCAGTGGTCGTATAGCCCTCAGTTTCATTCTTGCTAAGTTTAAAAATAAAAAATGTACTGGGCGATTTTAAGACCTAGCTATTTGCAATCACGGATAAATAGTTAACGTATCAATGATCTCCTTCAATATTACAGTTACTCACAGTGATTACAGACAAATTGCGATTTTCATCGTGAGAAGCAACTGGAATTGGTTAACAGAAAGTCCAACAAATGACAAATGAGAAGAGATCAAAAAGATGCTCAGAGCAAAGTCCACTTTTATTTTGGATTCGAGTTGTACAAAATTTACCTAATAAGTACAGAACTTCACATTTTAATACTTTTCTTCCGGATTTCAGATAATTCTTTTCTACGATATCAAGCGCTTATTGACTGATTGTCAGTCAAGAAGAGTCGTTCTTGCTACCTCAACCTATTTTTCTTCCAACGATTGGGAGAGCAAATGACCATATGAGATATTGTGCAGGTTCCAGTTTTTAATAGCAGAGATAGGATAGCTAAAACATATTAAGCAGAGCTCCGTAAGCTGTGTTCACTCAAGGCGATTCCATGACATTAACGCGAAGTATCATAATTTGCTTTCCCCGCCCTTAAAAAATCGCAGATAAGAACTTGTGCAGGAAATTACTTTCATAATACTGAAATCGTTTGCTTAAAATTAGAGAGCGCTGGCAACCGTTATAATAAAAGGTTAGGTTTTAGTTTTGATCATCGTTTTACTTGGCAAAAAATAGCCATTAAGCCATCTCCCTTGGCTCTGTGGCCAAACTCGCTTCAGTGCAGGACCAATCAGATGCGGCTTGTGAAGCGCATTTAGAGGAAGTTAGAGTCAACACTATTTTTAAATTACACACGGGGTAATTGTGACAAATTGCCCCTCTGAGATATATAGATATGCATAGTGTCTCTCTGTGCTACATTTTGACCTCAGTGCAAAAATACATCTTTTTTTAGAGTTTTCAACTCGATATTCTGACAGATTGGACTAGTTGTAGAACACGAGGTTCATTCAAGAAACTTAATTTATTATTCTGATCAAATTGGTGTCAGAATTAGTAGACACACTAGTTGTCTTTTAGTTAGGACGAAATAAAGCGGTCCTAATCTGGAGCCGACGAACAGAAGTCGAAGGGCGCCCAAGATACTAATTTTTACCAGTTGGATTATGGTTAGCACCGTGGCAATTTGTCCATGTCTTTCGACCATTCCTATGACATCAAGCTCCAATTTATATATAGCTTAGTTGCTGTAAAAAAAATCAAGGTATCCCATCTCGATTCATCCTTATTGTCGATCACAGAACCTCGTCTTCTTATTTTATAATCTCAGATCTGGACAAGTGACTATAAGCAGGGCGATTACTAGATGAGAAAATCCAGTTCTTACTTTAGAAAAAGCAGATTCCGTTTAGTCTGAGGATGAAAAAGAATGAAAGGTAAAGTGCAACACAGTACCTAGCTTAAAGCATCCGAAGAGACACTAACACAAATGAACAAATTGCTATAGCACTTCCAACCTTGTTCGTAATAAATGCCTATATTTTTTGGTATTCTCTTGCACATTCCAACACTTGCATTGGACAAAGACCACCTCCAATGAGAGGATTGCAATATACTACCTCTCTTTTGAGCAACATGAGCAATGAATAATTTCATTCAATGAATGTGCATCAATGATTATCAAACTCGACTTCTGATGTTAGACGTACACATTGACTGCCAAGCCACTGATCGTGAGGAAACATAATGAAACCAAATATAGAATAAAATAACTCGAGCAATCAATAAAGAATCCTTTAGTGAATCGCTGACCTCTTATATTCGTTTTCTTACTGTTCTGATAATGAGATGGTATCTCTGGATCTAATGAGTTCATTAAGTCACAGCTGAGGGTGAAGAAAGAAATAGATATCTTTTATTGGAGGATTAATCTCCCTAAAATTTCTATTCATTTCTCATAAATAAGGATGCCTTTAATACCTTTTAAACAATTCAGAGTACAGAAAGTACAAAATAGGCTCCTCAATTGACTACGCACACGAATACAGCAGGGTTGATCTATTATAAATGACCGTCTCAGAATTTAAAGGCATTCAGTTAGACACGTTTCACACAGCATAATAGTTTTACAAGCGTATATAATGACATACACTAAAGCATCTAAGGTAATATCAACTGAATTAGTCTATAGGAGACAAATTTATTTTAAAAAAGGAGTGGCCAACTAATTGTTAATAGATCCCAAAACTTCGCGGATAGGAATTCACTCGGGAATACTAGGAGCCTAAAGCCTGGCGTTTGAGTATTGGAAGAGTAGAACAATATCGAAGTAATCTATAACTATTAATTAGAAATTGGTAGAACTAATGATTCATTAAATTCAAAGTAAATAACATTTGATTAAATTTTCCACTTCTCTGTAACCTTTCCATCCCCGGGTAAACTATTTTATTGCTTCTCATAATTAGATGCTTCCTCAGGATTAACATTATAACATTTAATTATTACGGCATTAGTGGAGATAAAACCAACGTCAAAATAACGTGTAAGCTAGTAAAAAGCAAGAATCTAACGCCTATATGGTTCTAAAGACAAGGGTGGCACCACTACCTAGGCTTCTGAAGTTAGTTGAATCGGATATAGGCTTTCTTCTGCAACCACTCAAATTTGAAATAAATTGAGATTAGAAATGGAAATGAATGTGATTTTGAAAACTAAAACCCATAACAATTTCACCTGCTTTCCTCAAAAGACAAACTTATTTCTCAAGAAATGAAGTTTATAGAGGAGCTCTAAAGAAATCTTGGTTTCAAGACTGAAATCCTCCGATCTGCCTTCCATCTCACCTCGGCAAATATTGTACTGAAAGCTAAGCACCCAATTTAACCCATTTTCTACTTTCAGAAATTCTTAACTGGCCTAAAAAAGCATTCGCCACTGCGGTTGAGAATAAATCTCTAAATACCGTTGATTGATTCCACAGCATCATTGAAAAGTTGCAAAAAATATAGGCAATAAGTTCATAATGATATTAGATTTGCGCATGAATCACCTATTAAAGAATAAAATCCACTTTTGCCGAGTCTATCCTCTCCCAAAATCATACTAAAGTACCCCAGTGTCCAAATAATATATAACACACTTAAAGAATGCTTTGAGGGAGGCAAGATGAGAAATGCAAGACGATAGAAACCATTTTTCGGGCATTTAGAAAGTCGGAAATGCAATGGGGGCACCACAAAGTGTGTGTAAGTTAGAAAACAAACAGATTGGAAAACATGTGACGAAGACATGAACGTGTACACGTACACGTACGTGCTCGGTTGCGTTAACATGTAAACGTTTAGATGTTGGCCCATTCTTGTCAAAGTCATAGCCTGTGAAGTAATGTACTGGATGGATAAAGGTCAAAATCCCATCTGCCATTAATAAAACAGCATTCGAGTTTTGTGGGTGGTACAAACCAGAAAATTAAGCTATTACAATTTTTTACCCGCTCAATTGTCACCTTTTGTGTAGTCTAACTCTGTAGTACTGCTAGGAGATCTAGTTCTACTGCTGTGTTGTTTTCACTGGACATTGCTAAGCTACAGTTACTTTTTAGCAAGGCCATTTATAGGAGAACATAATTGATGACTGTCCTGATGAAAGGGGGATTTGTCTGGACTTGATCTGTTTGTGTAGGAACTCGAGCCGCCATGAACTCGCATATTAATTTAACAGAGACAACACCGCATCTATTGTTCATCTTCCGAAAGTACATAGGCTCTGCGGCTTTACGTCGACGACTACTTACCACTAGAGAAAATTTGTATAGGACTCAAAGGGGAATTACGAACGTCACGGAAACATAATATGAACTTACGGAAAAATAGTACTTAGTATGACGTATACTAGCTTCATAAATATATGACCAATTAAATATGAAAATAAATCGTTATTCTCATCTGCCTCCCAGCTGCAAAAGGACACAAATTACTGGAGGTGACATGACCAGCCAATCAATCGGTTAAAAAGTTCCAAATATCGGGGACATAATTCCAAGAATTTGGAATAAAGGTTTATCAATGTGAACTCTTTGGCCCTTGAAGATATGAACAACCAAACGCTTCCGAATTAAAAAAATTAAAAGTCGAGATGTCCAAACTTCAGTGCTTACTTATTATTACCTCTCTCCTCAGTTCCATCCCTTATTAGACTCATTTGCCGTTTCCAATAATTACTCGAACACTTTTCAATGATTAAAGCATTAGAGATAAAAATGTATGAAATTATATAGGGTTAATCAGTACGCATACCGCAGCACTTACCATCAGTAGGAGTAGATTTGATCTCTGTATTAGCATTGTTGGCAGTTGCTGCTGTCACTGTTGGCAATGACGGCGGTGGGTTATTGGATGTGGATGAATGACCAGCGCTGTAATCACTTTCAAGGGGTGGGTGCTGCAACGACGGCGTTGGTGCTTGTTCGGTACCTGGGTTTGTGGATGGCGGTACGTTTTCTGCTGAATCATAGGAGGCATCAACAGCACCGGCGACGGGAATCTTAGCATAGAGCCAGGGGAACTCCACACAAGGTGGAAGGGAGATGTCTGGGAGACAAGTGCATGGTTCACGACACCGCCATCGACAGTCGTAGGCTATCAGATTCTCCATCGATCGACCGTCAGGTGGAATGTTGAAACGAGCTTGGAGGAAGGCTGGCCATGGCACATTGTGCTAGAAGGGAAATAAAATACGCATACACATGAGGTTGCCTATTTTATTTAAGTGAATCAATACTGTGACATCCGAGCTATCCCCATCAGGTCACTTGATAGTTTTCATTTTTTTATATAGGGGAAAATTTTGTGTTTAACACGATTATAGCATAGCAGAACTCAGAGTGAACTGCCGATTGCAAAATCGTAATAGATGAATTTAAGCAAAACGGAGGGACGTATCAATTTCGATTACATGAAAACTATCGTCATTGAAAAAAAAAACGATAAAAGCACGTATTTCGTTAAATTTGATTTGAATAAAATTTCTGGATCAAATAAGTAACAATAAGACCCTACCAATTCAGTGCCAAGAGTATACTTCTTGCGAATAAGAAAATGGTAACCTAACACCAAACAATATCTCAGATTTCATTCCCTTTGCATTTTTTTAGTCAGCTTAACAAAACTACATTAGTTGCAATTGGATAAACAGACGATTAAACCCTTTAAGACGTCCTTTGGAAGATAATGCAAATACAACCTAACTCTACTAGTCATAGATCGACCAATTTATTTAAGCACCTGGATATTTTTAAAACTGCATTCATAGAACAGGACTTAAATAACTCTCAAGGATATCTTCTTTAACTAACAAAAAAAACGATGAAAGTGAAAAACTATATCTTTTTTTACCCTCGAAGGCACATATTTGTTTTTAAATACGAAATTCTCTGCCTCGCAAGTTGATGCGAGAGGGAATAAAAATAGGATTTACAGTTTCACAGGTCAGCACTTTTTTGACAGTTAGATTATTCTACCCGTGTTAGAGAATATATATATTGCTTGGGTGAAATATTGTCTTTTAAGTTTGAAGTTTTCAATACAGAAAACGAAAACATCGCCTATTACAAATCAAGAGCCCATAATACTGACTGAAAGGATATAAAATGCACTAATTAATCCTCCATCATGTAAAGTAATCAATATTATTCGATTTACATTGTTAGCGGACAGTCTAATAATATTGGCATCCATCCTGTATGTTCGAAACCCAGGGCCAAATATTGAAGCTTTCAGATTCTGAATGTAGAAAACCTCGACAAGATTTCCCCATTAAATTCTCATTTTACTCACACACTTTCGTGTCAACCAGAATAGTTGTACATTTTTCCATGTTCTAAGACGTAATCAAGACAGGACGTGTGCTCTCCGGATCATTCTGGATAGTCTCCAGTACATTACTAGTATAGCATGTAAATGCGATATCCAGGCTCCCAGAATCAAGTAATATAGTAAACTCTCTTCGAAACACGGCAATTTGGGTAAAATAAACCTCTCCCTGTCGTCAAGTTTACTTCTTTTGTCCACCCAGAATTGTAATTGACAAAATATATTGAGATGTGAATTCGCACTCTGTAGATCTTCGTAGGCTGTCTCGGATACATTCGAGTAAGCTTGTTTGATTTATTTACAATACAAACCGAAATGACGCACAAAATCTGTGGGTACACACATCCCCTTATTTATATGGATGAGTTAATGACAGAGGCAGTTAATGCTCAAGTTTAGACTAGTCATTATCACTAACCTACTTACTGTTAACACCATGATTATTAGGCAGTACGTTCTCAAGCATTTACAAAGACAAGGCAAACCCACTTCTTAACCTCAGCAATTTCCACCATCAATCATCTAATCGCCGTCAAACTTCTCAGATAAACAAATATGGTAAGAGGAACACGAGAGATCAGGAGAAATAGGTGATAAAGGTGAATTCACATTACTTAACAAAAGAATTCGCAATATTCCCTATTTTATTTCCAACTCTCAAAATGAAAGGAAGCAAGAGAACGCACCTGTAAATGGAGATCAAAGAGATCTTCAGGGGTTATTTTGGCCTCTCTAGCAAAGCTTTCTCTGCAATGGTAACAGGGCGAAGTAAGGTAGTTTGGCAGATCGGTTCGATGGAGATAGTCATGTCGATCACAAAGGGCGCACATGGCATTCTCGGGGGCCAGACGACCCACATCCAGCATTTCGACAGTTCTTGATCCTGTGTTACAACCTGTTGTACTCGGAGCGGTACTGTGTTCACTGGCGACGCTTACACTATTAGTGGCGTTGGTTGCAGTTGTGGACTTGAACAAATTGGTGGGTGCAACAGTCTGGACGGGGGGTGACGCGACGCCGGAGGTCTCGGTAGATATCATCCCTGTGGGAACGCCCATACATGTTGTTGTGGTGGCTGGGGGTACAACTGAGGATGGGGCTTGGGGAAGCATTATCATGTTTGATGACGAATCTCCATTCACCTGAATCAACCGTGCGTTTATGGGGTCTACAAGGGATCAGTAAATCAGTGCTAAATCATTGTACACGAGATAAGTCTATCTCTAGGGTCTATAGATTTTCAATTCAGCTGTTACAGCGACTATTTTCACTAAAAGGGGATTAAAAGAATTCACAGCAAACAATTACTCACCTGCCCAGTATAAGGCTGTTAAAAGAAAGCACATGAAGCATATGAAAAAGCTGAAGCATAAACTGAAATAACCTTACATTTTGACTCCCCAAGTCCCTCAATGTGAGACTATTCAAAATAGTTTTAAAGTTATATTGTAGTTAATATAATCAAACCCACCTACTGAGATAATCAACTACTTCAGCTTCTCAGACCCGAAAAGAGAAGAATGGTGGCTCAAACAATGGCTTCCACTTGTTTCCTTAGTAAAAAGTAAAACGATTTGTACATGGTTTGGATATAAAGGATTGATTTGCTACGTAGTGAGCCAACAAAATAACAGCGAGGAGACATCGATCCCAGAAAAATATTCGAAAAATTTAACGTCCAAAGAGCTCATTCCATTCACAGAATTTTATGATTTTGTTAAGAAAATATTTGACTCTGTCACAAAAAGAAAATGAATATACATAAACAAAAAAGAAAGGGAATAGCTGTATTAAAAGCATGTTTCATTAAGATTCTCGACGGGAACAAAAGAGCAAAAGTAGTCGACAAAGTGATTTCAAAATATGGGGGAAGTTAATTCGATTCCTGAACTTAATACCGACAATTCAGAAAAGTTTTATTAATAAACTCTATTATCTTTTTTCGCCGTTCACTGTTAATTCGAAAGGAATGCATATTTTCAAAACTAACTCCAAACACGTAGACATGTGGCCCTAAATACCACATCTTCTTCATTTCATCTTCCAAAATGCCGTCTGCATTATTATGTATTGTCACTCCCACAGAGAGTGCAAATCCATATCTCTTTTCATACTTTCATTATAAATTTGTAAATACTACTAGCAATGTTGCAATTCTGAAAATATACTGAACGGAAACAACGGCCACAAAGCCTGAGCTATCAGAAAATTAGTTAAAAAGAAGGATAAACACAAACATAATTCCGTGCAGGTCCAGATTTAGCAGTGCGCTGTTGTTTCGCATTAGGTAGCACTGAACAACTTTGAAACTAAGGTGCTATTGAACTTACCCATACACCTCAAGTCAAGAAATGTTTAATGCGTACGGTTGAAATCTCCAAATGTACCCTCTTAATCATTTTGGAAACTACATGCGATAAAAACTTGACCTAATAGTCGCTTTATATCAAACTGATTCAACAAAACAAATTAAAATGTAAATTTTTCTTGGGTTTTCTCTTTAACAAAAACACAAATACGTGTTCAGCTGACCCAATACACAGTTTTAGTTCAAGTACGCATGTCAGTAGTTATAGCGAATTAAACAGGATAAAAAAAGTCCAGTTCATAGACTTTAATTGATACCACTTTCGCACATTCCAACCACTTCTATTATATGTAGAATGCAACTCAATGAATATTACTGGAAATTAACGTCTCACCTCCCAATTTCCCATTAAAATGTTAACAAAACAAGCTTTTAAAGGTCGAGTCTAGCAAGATAAGGGAAAATACCTGTTATGAGAATCAAAGAGATGAATAGCACTCGTCACATTATCGGGAGTATGAAATTCAATTATCGATAGAAAAAAACTAATAATTCAAGAAAAATACGTACTTGCTATTACAGATTTTCCAAAAAGGTTAGCTTTTAATATTCCCATTTTTCAATAAACGGCCTGAGAATTGAGAGCTGTTCATCCTGCTACAGGATTCGCTTTCTCTAAAATGGCAAATTATTAGCCACTTGTACAAATATCCTTAAGGGCGTGCATTGAGAAGTCTGATCATAACTTGAGGCTTACATTCTAAGTGTAAAAGAAAATTTCATCTTTCAGTCACTAACTGAAGCAAGACTTGATTAAGACTGGCCTTTTCTTCAATTAAATGCTTAAGGACCAACAGGACTCGATACCACAGAGTCTATGCTTTATCTCAGGAGGAGTTATTCATGCCCGACAGGTAGCCTCCAAGACACTCCTTCATTCTTATCAATATGCGAGAACAAATGAGTCTAGGAAGAAATTGTAATCAATCCAGTGGTGGACTTATGTCTATAGTTTGAGTTAAGCTAATTAACTGTCTAGACGGTAAGGTACTATAGCAAACCTTTATGAAGGCATATCTCATAGTTAGGGCAAGAAATATGAAAAGATATAATGCCCATAACACGTGTAAAACAAGGGAAATAAGTACAAACGGTGAGAGGCAACAATCATCCACTCTATGTCCCCATCACCTCCATCTAAGAACGAGCGGCGTGAAGGAGAGTAACTGCCCTGATCTAGCCAATGGCCACACTGACCTCCTATAGTTCGGCTTCCTTATTGGTATACTCCGCATACAAGCATGTGCGTTAAACTTCGGTGCGGCAAATTTGAGTGACTAATCACAATGCGCTTGTGGCTTACAGCCTTCTCCAGCTGTTATTTTGGTAAATATTTGGGATTGTTCACCTAGAGTCAACAGTTTCTGCAGCTATAAGATTTCAGTAAATGTTGGCAGTAACAATATTACAGAAGCAGTCAAGCATTGAGTAAGTGGTACTTAGCATATGCCTGATAGTTGGATTAAGAAATTTATGAGGGCCTCACAGAAAAAAACTATGGTTATTTAAGTCTAATAATATTATCATTAGGCCTACTCAGCTAAACTGCGTGCAAATTAAAGTACACACTGGGACTATTAAAATGTATGGACTCTGTGGACAAACCATAATTGGTTTTGGTTCATCATAGAGTATAAATTCATCTAATTCATTTGGAACAGTGAAGAGAGGGAAGACAGCCAATGTCATCCATAGACCAGGTCATAAGAACCGATATTCAAGCACTAAATGGTATTAAATCACATTAGTCAGTGCGTAACAGTGCAAAAAATGCCAATCTAAAATCGTATAAATAGATCCATGAAACAAACTTTGACAGAGATCTCGCTTATTAACCTTCAACATAATCTTTTGAGAGCGCTATTATGAAAATACCCTAGGGAATTTCAGATTTTATGCCCTTACAGTGCAAATGAAACTTGCATTTTCATAAAATTTATTTTAATATCAGTGAATAAACATTGGAGACATATCTCACCGCACATTAAGTAAGCACAGTCAGGCACGATTAGTATCAGTTTAAAGAAGTGTCTAGACTATTGCTGTCTCTATTTGCGTTAAGTGAACCTCCTAGTTCGGAATTAAGACAATACAACAAGTTATAGTTTTCTGCAGTAAATAGCCGCTGGCTAGAAAATGTAACAAGATATATTGTAGAAAGCACCGCAAGACTATGAATAGATGACAATAAAAGGACATTAGGAAGGTTATTAAGCCTTCAAAATCAAAGAAAGAAGAAGATATTTGAAAATCAAGGCAATTTTTGTAATTACTATAATTAGAACGTTAAAATTAAAAGCCTGTCGGTTTCCATATTCATTTCGTAAGGATTCAGATGATACAAGCCCGGTATTTGACGTGTCAACACGGATGATGCGATCACATAGAAACGTACACAATCACGAGTAGCCAATTCAGTCGATCGATATGGATTGATTTCCCTCATTGTGTTGAGAACTCCATCGACATCTTCGCATTTATGAGTCTCTGCCCCCACTGAACTTTCGCCCTGTTCTCAATAAAGCTTCCTAACCGAGGGCTTTCCTTTTCTTCATCTATCTGTGCAGTGAAGACCGAAAGAAGTCGGAAGGACGCTAGCTATGATAGACTCTGTTGCCTCTAATAAAATATCACTCACTACTCCGTCTGTATCGATAATAAGAAAACGGAATAGAATAAGATCCCAATAATGTGAAAGAATGAAGCATTCAACTAAGCAGTAAAGTATTTCGGCCTTGACACTTTCAATCGATATTGAATTAAACTATTCCCTCCTCAACCAGCTAGCCAATTCGGTCACCCACCAGTATTATGGGTCATTCAGTTCAAATCGAACATGTGATACGATCTTTAAAGAAATAAACTCATTAGCGCAACTTAGAACTATAAGTACCTACCTTCAAGCTCATGAGGGCAAGAATCGAGTGCATGGCGGGAGTGTGAGACAGAGGTGTGGCAGGGGTCGGAAGCTGCTGTCATGGCACCAGAGGGAAGCAGAGTGGGCACCGCAGCCGCATCCAATGTCAAAGGGAGAACAGGAGCCGTTGAAGTAAGGACTGTGGACTGCCCCAGAGAAGTCAGCCCATTGGTGGCAATAGAGGAAGAGGGATGCTGCGATAAGGTATAAAAGACGTAATAAAACCAGATTGTGGTTAGTTTTTTTATTGGATCGTGTTCATTGGTCAGGAGATAAATTGAGGAGCTGATAATTTTCTTTTCCAAATTCCATCCCTGTTAGCATCCTAATGTTGGTCTTAATCAATTGAACTCAAGCAAATATCCGAACTCTAGACATGGATCTACAACTTACGATTTTGTTTGTGGACGTTTCTATTCAATATGATACCTACCTTCACAATGCATCGAAATGCAAAAGCGATTCCGCAAAACTAAAATAGTATTAGCTAAGAATGTTTAAAAAAAGAAGCACAGTAGAAAAACCAAACTGGATTTCCATTGTACAACCGAAAAAATGCGATCCCGCCAAGATTTCAATTTGTTTAGTGGAGTTTTCAGACACGATAAATACCAGTAACTTTGAAACACGAATAAGAATGAAAAAAACAGTCAAAAGGAAATATCGGCCGTTTAACATGCTTAAAACAAAGCGGAGCCTTCATTTGTATCCATTCTGTGCAGTTCGGAAAACTGTTTATGCATATTGGTCTTTGTCTTTCTGTGAATAGCTACTTACTGGAGGGTTAAGAAAATAACACTGTAAGCCAAACCTGGCTATATTAAAATTGTCACAGCTGATTAACTGTTCGACCATATGATAATAATGAATGCTTCGGTGATTATAGGTATCAATGCAGCAAGACCAAGAAATGACTGAAATGAAGTCATTTAAGAATGAAAGACGGGTAGCGAATGATGATAGATATCAGCAATCGAAGAGAGAATGCGAAAACTACAATCGGACCAAAGTACTTATAGTCAAGGTGATGACAACTTGTTAAATCTGTCAGCTTCCGCCATTTATACACCAGACCAGTTGCTTTGCAGTTTGATTTGATTAAAGTTGAGTTAAACTGCTTGAAGATGAAAAATGAGTAGATAAAACTACCGAAGAGAATCAAGATACGTTGGTAATGCAAAATTTATCTAAAACACTTGGGAGGATTGGAAGATTAAACTTTTTGAACTCCTAACACAACTATAGAATTAAATATGATTACGAATGAATATTGGTCTGCATGTCTCAAGAAATATATTTTTCGAACTAGTCCAGAGTTATTGGTCGAATAAGTCTAAATCTTGCACTTCTGAACATCAAGATCAGTTGAAAGAAGTTTCCAAAGGGTTGCAGTGGTATCAAAGATGTTTCGGAAAGGCATTGAGGAATCAGTCAACTCCCATGACCATCAAATAAGAGTTGAAATGATGTCACGAATAAATATTAGCAATCCCATTCCCATTTTGACGAGAATAATGCGCGAAGATTAGCTAAGAAATAAACGGTTCTGAGTCTACTTGAGGCTTCACCTATCCTATAACACTTAAAAATCTCGACATAGCAAATGTCAATCAACAGCTGACAATTCGGAACGAAAGGATATGATCTACCTTGGCAACAGCATCCCAACCGGGAGATCCATACTGTAGATGTGATGTTTTCTTTCGATAACAAATGTACAACTATTTTGAAAGGAAGGATTGCGATGAAATTGGGTTGTCTGACCTCCACGTTATTTACTTAAGCGTTCCCCTCTCCTTCCCATGACTTATATTCTCTTATTCCCAGACGAACAGTCTTCGTTTGTGTGGATATTTATAATATTCACATCCATTAAGACGCGTTTTGCATAACCTTCGTAAATAGCTACTTAAACAAGGCGCCTAAGGACATAATGGTAGAGACATCATTATTCAGACCCAGCTGGCAGTGTCCTAAGAAACAATTGCCCATTTTCTTGACTTGTTGGCTTCTCCGAACTGTTCTAACTATATGGGTGACTTTGCCTACTCATTCGGGTCCATATCAAATCAAATTGACGTATAATTTCTTGTTTATAATGTTTCTCCAAAATAGGAAAAAAATAGAACCTTATGATAAGCCAAAACATATAGTAATACTTTACCTCAACAGCACCGTGTTTTATGGAGGGGATGGCACCATGAGTATCAAACTGCTGACCAGCCTGTGCCATGATTTCCTGAGCCTGTTGATGCAAATGCAGTGTCACCAATTTAGAATAGAGCTCCTGTGTATAGATGCCTCCATTGCTCTCTGACGAAAGGCTATACAAAATGAGAGAAAGAAGAACATACACATTGACAAGCGTATCGCTACAAAAATATCGAAAGGCAATAAGCCGGAGATTGCACTTAGTGATAGCATTAAAAACTCACTACATAAAACGCTTTGAAGAGTCAGGCAAAACTATATTTAGAAAATTACGCTTAGATCTGTGCGAGATAATAATATAAGGGGACGGGAAAGGAAAGGGAAAAATATGCGTACCAGGGAAATACGAGTTCTCCCTCAATGAGAGGTACATTGTGTCGTGCCATTGCAAGGAGTCGAACAAGGATGATTCGGTCGTTACTGCTCAAGCACTTAGAGCCCTCGAAGAGATCTGCTATTCTATCGTAGTCGTGCCACTCATTTTCCAGCACTTGAAGGTACGCCTTGAAATGAAAAGTGGAATTTTAATTCAGGCTTACTCAAACTTGGCGATTTAGGAAATATCATCCAAATCAACTTAGCTTGATACAATGTAAAAGTCATAAAGTTTTTATTGACTAATAAATCTGAACAATTAGACTCAATGGACCTCTCAATCCAATAAAAGATTCGAATTCGTGTAGGCCAAAGTGTATTTAATAAACCACAATGAGCGGGTGTGAGTGTACAAAAGGAGGCTTTGTAGAGGAGTAGCATAAACAGATGGCATGGTTACGGACATCGCTGATTAGAGAAACTGAAATCTAGGAACGATCACTCAAGGACCGCTTAATTATCCCCAGGTTAATCAAAATAAACCACTTGAGGACACACGACGATTTTTTACGGGGAACTTGAGGTCATCGCGGAAGTAAGCACTTCAAGTACCACTGTGTAATGTCATTTTACAACTTACTGCATCTTGACTTCTCAATGATTGCCGATTTTTGCCCAATCACTGGTGCTATGTTATTCATGTCACAACGGCGATATATCCCAGCAATTTCATTACGTAATTCAGATTTAAAGTGAAATTTTCTGCTTCCATTTAGCATGGCTATTCAGTTATTTAGTGACCCAATTACCTCAAACATATTAAGTCAAACTTGAAAATGCAAATAAGAAGTAATAACCCACCTCTCGCTTGAGCCTCTCTTCAACGAACCACATTTGCACGTAGACTTGCCACCGACCAGCACCAATGTAGGCATATTGACAGTGAGTGAAAAGAGCAGGCGTTGTGGGTGCCTGCGTGGGAGGAGCCAAATGGACAACCTGCGGGGCCCCAACAAAACACCTCTCGCCTCCCCCAGCTCCCTTGCCATCATCATCATCATCCTCATTTTCATCATCATCTGTATCCGAATCGTTTTGTCCATCGTCTGTTGAAAGCTCAGCATCGGACAGGTCATCGTCTTCGGCCAGATGGCCGGTGGTCCCGTTCGTAGCTACCACTGCGGTGGCGATATTGCCGATTGCAGAGGCCAGGGAGATAGCTGCGCCCTGGGTCAACGTAGAAACTATACTGGCATGGGGAGTGTGGGGCACATTCTGTGATGGTGGAGCACGGATAACACGACCCTGAAAGAAAAAGGTAGAGATTCGAGTATGCTATTGACAAACTTTACCACATAGGCAGATAATGCTAAGGACATTCAAAACAGATAGGATATGGACACCAGATATCCTGTCAAAGAACCTAAACAGTTCAATTACAGATCAATCCAGGGACGATGAAGCACGTATAATTACTGATGTGATTATAAATCGATGGAGTGTTTTGAAATGTTAATGGGTTATGTAGTGATATATTAACGAGCATAATCATATGTTGTCCCTTATTCCAAACTCGTCAATATATGGCAACATCGATTTCATTCCCTATATAAAGAACTGCATAACGCGTATAAATGCCTGTGCGTGTGAATTACCATTAATACCCCCCCCCCCCTTCTGGGTCTGTTACACCCGCTGATATCCATTCCCACTGGTAGTACCATTGTCGCGCGTTATTCCAGTTCTCAATACATTCCTATTACTATTCCTACGTGTGCCCTGTTCAAATCGTGGGTATTGTGTTATTGCTAATGAAGCTTTAGCGGGATAGTTCAAAATACTACATTTAGTATCCAAGTTAATATTAGAAATCAAATATCTTAATTTAAGCCGCTTTCCTTACCATGTTTCCAACGAATTTTCAATCTGATAAACATACATTTTGGATGTTTTCACTCTGTCTCAGGTGAAGAACTCAATCAAGGTATATTTGATTGAAAAACCTCAAGACTTCTGATTTGGACATGTTAGAACCGAAGAGAATCCACTCAAGGTTCACAGAATGTAGTCGAGAGCGCTAAGTCATTACATGGCATACGTGCATTAAAATTCTCCATCAGAATCGTAAAAAATAGATATTTTGAACGGGTAAACATGACAACTTATTCGGCCATTCTACTTGTGTGATGATAAGTAATTAATGGAGTTATACGCAAAGATTTTTCTTTTAGTTCTTTAATGCCTGTTAAACAGCAATTTAAAGCGAGTTTTTGATATCAATAGTAAGGATATTAATTAGGATACATTACAAATTCAAACTGAAGGTTAAATAGACTCTACGAAGCTTATGAAGTTCTCGATATCTATTGAGAGAAAACGCACCTACTGATTCATATCTCTTCTATCCGAACTATTACACAATAAATTTTTTATTAGGTGTTCTTCGGACTAAAACGGTTCAAAACAGTCCACTTAATTCAGACTACTATAATTCAACGTCCCAGTTTTGTTCTAATTTCAATTTCTCCTTCCCTCAATTTAATCGCTTGAATACCACATACGTGTGACCGAACATTGAATTCTTGATATTGGGAATCCTCTTTAGTCGCGTAAGAGGATTTATCATAAGATAAAAAGTTGTATCTCCTTACAAGGGGTTAAAACGATCGTATCAAATCTACCCTATTCAAAATCGAATGCACTAGCTGGGCCATGAGCCAAAGGGATACGACATATTGCGACTGGCGATTAACCAGTTGACAATCGAAAGCAAAAGCTAAGGAAAATTATATATCACGGAGAGAGAATAGCCGCAGCCAAAAAGTATTGATCTTTAATGCAAAGACAAATTCAGACTTTTTAATTGTTAATGTTTCAATTTCACGCAGCAACGAGAGTAGACAAATTCAATCATGCAAATGAAAAATCTATAAAATTCATGGAATTGAAAATATCCTGAACCCAAACAGCTACGATCAGCCCTGAGTAGATTGTCCGTAACCAAGGCTATATGCATACCAAGTGGTCTCGAATTATTAAACTTCGACGAGTAATATTTATAGATTTAAAGTTAAGTAATGCTTAACGGTTATTCCAATGTTGTAACAGGTGCTCTTGAATCAAATCCAACATAATTGGAAGGGAAAAGACTGAAACGCATTAGTTGCAAGACAAATAATTAATTTAAGAAAGATTAATTACAGAAACCAAAATTTTTATGCAATTAGTGGCTGAAAATCAGTTTTGCCCAGACTAATTGTCAAGATTTCAAGAACGTGCGCATACTGCTAAGAGCATCAGACTGCTCGGAAAAATAACTGCGAGATTGAATTGCTTATATCGAGACAAAGCTTAGATTCTGCGGTCTTAGGCCATTGTTCATCGGTGTTCTACCAGAACTTCAATGTGCGCTATGCATTTTACAATAAAAAGTGCAATATACTGGGTTAACCTTAGTAAACCCATCTACGTGTGCAAATTTTTAACTTTTTTCTTATGCGCAAAATCAAATTAGAATGCAAAAAATTAGCTTTTAAAAGAAAGATATTGTATTTTATCCATCAAATGGGAAGAGGATTAATAGATTTTACGTTAAAACTATTTTAAAATAATAACTTTAAAGCTAGACTTACTTGAAAGGTAGGCAGTTTGGGTACGCCACTGTTTCCTAAAAAATTATTAAAAAAATGACATTTTTTCGATAAAAATCGATTCTTAAAACTAATGAATGAAGGTGGAATTTAAAGCCGTGCGAGGATTGATTTTCCCGGCCAGGTATTTAAAATATTCTGCACAAAATCAAAACTCATAAATGTCCTAGCAGATTAACCTCAATGTCCGACCACAAGAATTCGGTGTAGCTAAATAAAACTCAGAAAAAAACGAATCCGTCCACCTACTGTGTGATAGAACGCAACAAAGCCTAGCGTAACTACTGCCCAGGTGTACAATTCTGATCTGTAACCCGTTCATCAAAGTTAATGATAACGATAGTGCCCAAAGTCAGTACTTTTAATCCTGGAAAAGCATCGAACTAAGGTAATAACAAAGAAGTCCAATAAAGTATGAAATGGGGGAGGAGGTCAAAAAGCGGGTAATGAAGTCAGTCAACCAAAAAGTTTCAATGTATTTGAAATCGGAAGTGCTGAGATACCATTATTTTAAAAAAGAGAAGAATTCGCATTGTGATTTCGTAAAGTTCAAGATTCATCATTTGACATCACTTGAGTGGGACTATGTCCACTATGTGCAGAGCTCATTATTCATTTTATATATTTCCGTTGGTGGTAATGCCACCTCGATTTAATTGTATCGCCTTACAGTCAACAGCTGGTAGATGTGATAAGCAGCGATACATTTAAAATAGCGCTATTAACTGTGATTGTGATACTCAATCGAACTGAAAATTCTTTTAAAAAACGAAATTCGTCTATTCCGCAATAAGTTTTCTTACTAAAGGTCTCTAAAAGAAGACAACTACTCCTAAATATTAGACGACAGAGAGTTCACCTGTGACAAAGAAAAAAGAAACCTTAATAGTGAATTATGGAGTGTTAGCAACACTTGGCTTGGATGGAGTGGGGTGGGGGGAAAAAGGTAATAATAATGCAGGGAGGATGAGAGCGAAAAAATAAGTGAATAAACTACATTAAGATACTCCGGTTCGAACACCCTGTTTGCTTTTTGGGAGTTTACTAACAAAGCGGATGAGACAACCTATGCATTATGACCTCAATACCTTCCATCAGTAAAGAAGAAATCACTTAATCGGGAATGCAAATGAATACTTAAAAAAGTCACTGAATACTTCAATTATTGAAGTGATACCTGTCCTATCAACTTCCAGTTACTAAGACAGTGGCAAAGTGGTCAACATGCAAGTTTACCAAGTTAGAAGTTACTAGATCAATACCCATCGGTGCACGTCCAGTGATGTAGGTGACCCTTCGCCCTGGTTTATTCTGGTCATAAAGATGGCAGGATGAGTTTCTCAAAGAAGGGACTCCAGGATACATTCTTCCCATCAAGTGAAGTATTTGTGAGAGTTTTGTATGGTTAAATGATAAAAGTCAGAACACCAACCGAATCAATCATTCTGTTAAGACTAACTACCAAACGGAAAATGCAAATGCACACTTAGGGCATAGAAGTGACCTGCGGTGTTTTAATCACCCACCTCAAAATAATGCGTGTGTAGAGGTTGTGAATACGTTTCCTTGACGTCCTTGCACTAATCTCAATTAAAATCCGAAAACGACATGAAACATTTCCTCAAATCTAAGTTCCTTTACTAAAAGACGGATATAAGAGCATAACTGTAAGAGAACCGACCAGAGAAGTCCTTATCAGGAGGGTGAAGACAAGCGGATTGTTGTCGCACCCTTTTCTCCCTGGCATTAGTGGCAGTCTGAGGCAACACGACGTAGGGCACATGGGTCAGTTCACTCGGTGGATTATTTGTAGTAGCAGTAGTCCCATTCGCGGCTCCTATCTCTCTGGAAGTTGGAATTACCCCATTCAGCATACTCTTCAGGTATTGTTTCAACTGATTCGTAGAGATGACGCGGTCATTGAAAGAGTTGGGCAGCGACCTGCGTCTCATTTCGCTATCACTGCTCACTGAATTAGTTTGGTCATTGTTAGAAGACGTGGAGATGAGTTTATCAGTTGTCGTGGAGGGGAGTCTAGAGGCGGGTTTCAACTGAAAGGAATTGACGAGGGAGTTGACAGAAGCGGCCGCTGCCGCACAGGCAGTGGTGATTGCAAGATCATTCAACTGATTGACAGAGACTGGGATAACTTGATGGAGATCGGGGATTTCAAGGATAGTGGTGGAAAGATGGCGATTGGGAGGGGTGCCATTGTTGGAGAGGACAGTGTTAGAGTGTTTTCGTGAGGTGCTGGAGGAAGCTGCAGAGGAAACTGCAGTGATATGTGGTTGTCCGGTGGCGTTGTCGATTACGATGGTGTTGACTGGCACCTCATCTTCCTCCTCTTGATCTGCGGCCGATCCGCCAAAACGGTAGCCCAGAAAGGGATAGAAACCATTTCTATAGAGGGCAAAAAAGAGAGGTATTTAAGAGAACATTAAAAATAGGAAAAGACTAGAATGATCAGAAAAGCCTTTTGTTATCCCTAAATACACGTATACACGCCACAATCGTAATTGGCTCGTCCGCATTGTTTGCAACAAATGTAAAAATTAAAATGGCAGTAGCTTAATAAGAAAGCTACCAAAATTGTTCAAAAAACAAGACCTTTCGGGTTAAAATAACAATTACATGGATTGGTCAAACACTTTATACAAGAGACCTATTGCTCCTGAACAACAATAACAAAAGAAATGATGTTGGTGCTGAAAATACGGACGATTAAGTTCAATTGGCGCAGATGTCAGACAATAAAAACGGAGGTCATAAGTTGGGTGTGACATGATGATGAAAATTCTCGGTCATCCCATCCTGGGTTTTGAGAGCTTTATGGAATGGAGTCAAATTTTGTTGGAAGACAGGGTCTTCCATTGGCTACGCTGCCTTTGCAAGGCAGCTTAACACTGGTTTGAAGAGTCTCCACATATGCATCTTCATTGACTCTAAGATTCAGTGGAAAAAATGGAGGAGTCATGAAGTGCCCATCCCTTACTGCCCTTCACAACACCGAAAACCATCACCGTTACTGGAGACCTTGTGCGCATGCATAACAGTTGGAACTTCAATGGGATCCTCCCACACATAGTCACCTATCACTTCTTCGACTGACTTTTTTATTCTCCTGAAAGTTGTTCTCGTTGGAGAAAAACAAAAGACACTCCTGCTCTTCTGGATGCTTCAATTTCTTTAAGAGTCCTTTTGCACTCATCGAACGACTCTCTTGAGTTGCTTTTGCTCATATAAACTGATGACCTCTTCTAAGAACGCATGATTTGTATTCGAGGTCCTGATGAACAATATTCCTTATCGTTCGTTCAGACACTTAGAGAATTTTGGCAAGATGTTTTGCATTATGACTTCCCACGATATTCGTCCATCATGCCATGCCACGCACTCTTCTCACAAACTCGGGTGTTCTGAGTGAGTCGGTGGAGCGTTGACAATGCTCTTTTCCCTTCCTCGTGGAGGGCACTTCATCTCCATTGTTTTCATTCAACAGCTCCTTTCTAACTTTGCAGACGAAAGATCTGGCGACTTTTAGAAACCTTGCAATTTTTAAATTGCCGTGTTTCACTTTTATAAACACTATTACAGCGTGTCCTCTCATTTCATTAGTTATAGTAATATCTGTCACGAAATATTCTGATATAAAAATTGCATTAATTATTATCGGATTAGTTAAAAATTACAAAAGTATAAGCTCCCTCAGATACCTTACGCACTCTGTATGAGTAATTAAGAAATGCCATATTCTTTACCTTTGGCAGTATTTAATAGGGAAAAAAACTATTTGATGACAAAATAAAGGCAAAATAAATATCACATTGGCAAGAAATTACATAAACTAATTGAATGTCAAGAGAGTGAAATAGTAATTTGTTCAAGATTCTCTTATCGCGAATTTTAAAAGATCCATGAAGCAAGGTGAACATAGTTGCACTTGAGACCCTATGATATCTTGTAATCTAGTCCATGTAACTTAATGCTGCTAGTCTCATTAGTTATAGCGAAACCTCCAGACTCGCTCATGAAAAATCCGGGCACTTCGTATTCACTGACAATGATTAGCTTGGCAGAATTTAAAAAATAGTCGGAAATCATTTGGAATCCGAAAAAAAGGTCCACTAAAAGAGTTAGTTACTGCGATTAATTTCGGTGGTATTCAAAAGAGCAATAAACCTATGGAGGGAATGAATGGGACTGAAAAGGCTTTTTGTGGGGCCAATTTAATGCAATTACATAGTAAGCAAAGAAGAGACATCTTCGTGAAAAACTACAAAAGTACCAATATTGACAAAAGACTGCAAGGCTAAGCACCAGAAGCGCTAATTTTAATCCAAGTAAACTTGCATAAGTACAAAAAGCAATAAACAAGCACACAATTTGCATTATTTAGGTTCTCACTTGACGCGTTCCTATTTGAACAGCATGCTTCCAAACTCAGACAAAATATGATCAAACAACTGTGGTTTGATTCAAAAGTGGTTCACACTAAATATTTGACCAAGTGATGCAGACAATCCCAATGGTTGAGAGAACAGAAAAAAACCAAATGAAATATTTTAGCTAAAATCTAATCACCATTGTTTTTTCTGCTGTTATAAAAAGTCATCACGTGTATGTCATTTATTCAACGGAATTTCATGGTCAATGGAAATCAATGACAAACATAATGACGATGTTTTTTAAATCCAATCAATAATGTACTATCCATTGAGGGAAAGGTTGTTTTCTTTCGAAGCTGAGCTATTTTTAAAACGCCTTACATGTTCCGTCAATAGGAAGAGGTGATGGAGGTAACATAACCAAAGTCTCAACTCAATCTGTTGTAAAATAGATATCGGATTCTGAAGTTTACAATTTCGAAAGTTAGATGGTGAAGCAAAAACCATAATAACTAGTAAGCAGAAATTAGAAATCATGATGAATCGAGATATCAGATGAAGTAACTGCATCTACTCGTTCATTGAAATGATATTTGTTTCACTGTCGTGAAATACAATCATTAATATAAGAAAATTTTCTTTCAGCAAATGGTATGCTTCAAGAGAATGGTAAATGTACTAATTGAAAGTCATCTCTTCGACGTGAAATATGCTAAAGCTATACAAGTCATATATTCAGAACACAAAGGGGATAAAAACGCGAAATCTACAGAACACTGTAGACCGAAATAGATATTACCAAAGAGCAAACCAGTCTTAAATGGAACACGCAGAACAGTCTCTGAGTGAAAGATGTCTGTGCATGAAGCATGTAATCAAAAATATGTCCCAAATATTACCAACTTTAAAATAAAGGAAAAAGCTACCTTAACGAAAAAGAATAGAAAAGAAGGCGTTTAGAGTTTATGTTCTGAACAGCATAGACCAAGGAGGATGGTCATTAAAACCGCATTGGTGGTGGCAAAAAGTGAATTTCTCATCACAGACCTCAGGATATATTTCATTTGTCTTAGAAGAGTCGGATAATGCTTCCTTTTAGTGAGCTTGGCAATTAATTTTGATTCACACGCCTCATTTTAATCATATATTGTTATTATTTATTTTATTAAAAATGCACTATCTAAAATGTGATTTGAACAAGGATAAACTTCTGACACCTAGTTTTGTTCGTCGAGAATCTACTACAGCTATAATATCTAGAAAACACAGACTGAAATACATAGACTTGCTTACAATATAACACCATTGAATGCATTAAGTCTCGCAATCTAATAAAAAAAGATGCAATGACGGATATATTCACAAAATTATAAGATTAACAAAATACTCCAACTTTTTCCTCTCTTTTCTGGTTACTTTAACGCAAAATTGTCTGAACTATTTTGATATTTTTACGATTTTACATGTTCGACCAGGACTGAAAACTGAATTTTGCTCTATTAATACGGTAATAGAACATTTCATTAGAGGAGAAAGGGGGCGGAAAGTGGCCAGTGGAAGGAAAATTCAATTAAATTAGCTTGAAATGTCTTAAATTTTATATTACTCCAATAGATTTTTGTCAAAAAATGAACGAATATTTGAGAACAGCAATGACATGATGGCACACCGATCCGTCACGTTCTCAGCATTTTATTTTGAAGTAAATTAATTTGAACAATACAACGGTAGCAATCCTTTTCATCCCTCTCTTCTCAAGCGAAGTTTTTATTAACGTCACTAAGGCGATGGAAATTCAAACCGTTGGCTGATTTATGAATAAACCTCACGGAAAGAAGACATTTAACATCAACTGCATTCATCATTGAAAGTCAACTTGCTTACGTACATCACTCATACCCTATACGTCCATTTCTTACTTGATTCAGTTGACGCTCACAATTTCAACTTGCCTCAAATCTTCCACAGACGAACACATGTACACCATCTACTGTAAACAACAAAGTTGGGTCACTTTATGAAGACAGGACATGAACGATAACGCCCTATAAGTACGCAAGTGTATATGTTCTTTTAATTGTTAGCCTATGTATTAGACTGGCTTGCCAGCCATTATAAAACTGACTTAACTTATTCCATTAATGTGTAGGCTGATCCACGTAACCTTCACAAACACTTCCTTACTCGTTACATTCAATTTAGGCATGTAATATCGTAATAGTGCACCTTTCCACAGACATTTCAGAAGCAACGATACACATTCCTCATTGATTCAACCTTAGCCAATCGAATAAACCACATTTTCCAAGTTCATATGGCTGCAGCTATAGGTATACGACTTTCTATTCGGTAAAATTTTTAGTATCTCTTTGCATTTGCACTAATTTTTGAAGAATCTTATGAAAATGGCATAGAACTATATACGAATTTCCATATTTTAAGCGAAATTAATAAATATAAAATAAGCATATAATGTCTTAACATCTAAATTAATTCGGAATTTGGATTGTCATAAATCAGTGTTATAAGTTGACAAAAGATCTTAAAATACCAATGAGTTAATGCATAACAGTTACGATATAACTGCTATAATTTTCCAAATATTCAGAAAGTGAAGAAGTATATTTCATTTCCTCATATGTTACATCTAAATCGCCGATCGAAACACGATCTGATAAGTTAACTGACACTCGAGTCTAAAAATCAATGAGACTCTCAACTACACAGAATATGCAAGAAATTTTAGAAATAGTGCAAAGTTGTACCTTTCTTCGTTTGCAAAATCAGGAAAACTTGTTCTGAAATTGAGAACTATAATTACACTAGCAGACTTAACTACAGTTTGGACGTTAACGCTAATTAGATAAATCCTGCCAAACCGCCGTACTTCTAAATTCTGCGATCTTCTTCACGATCTATGTAAAACAAAAGGGAGAACATCAAAAAAGCTTCTAAAATGAAATAATGGAAGTATTAGTCACAGATAGCCGAAAAGCCTAAATGTGGGAGATTTGACAGATTGGGCAAATTAATTTACAAGGTCACTTAGAGTATAATGGGACAACCCTCAACTCAGTCAAGCGGCTTTTTGAATTAACCTATTCAATGGTAAAAGTACCCTATGAAAAGTGCAAGGCCGTGGTGCATCAAAATATTCAGTTAATTAGTTACGCAACGGTCAGAAAGTACACAAAGCGAAGCATTTTACCTTGGAGCCAAAATTCCTTTAAGCAAAGGCAGGCTTACATATATGGACACTTTGTACTGACAAAAGATCATCGCGTCAAGCAATTTGAATCTAGCCTATCTGCTTGAATACTGTACGATAGAAAGGAAGCTTTAAATAGAAGAATTGAATGCAATTCCTTAGGGACTTAAAGTAGCGCAATAATTCTAATTGAATTCGAATGCTGATTAAAACAAAGCAATTTAATTAATTCTATCCACATTAAGTGCCTTCATATTTGAAAAAAAAATAGGACGATTAAAACTATTTTCTGAAAGTCATTCTCAATACTTTCATTAGCTAATCACAAACAATAGCTATAAAAGAAAATGCCAATCTAAATTCCCATAATTTGAACTGAATGAATTAACGAATTCTGTAGATTTAAGTGCACTGGATTTCAAATAAAACAAATTTATAAAAAAATCAAAAGTTTAATTAAGGTAACCGGGTTGAGAAAAGAAAGGGGAAAATTTACCTAAATTACATCTTGTGAAATGCTCTCAAATGAGTCAAATTTCAGGAAATTGAAAACCAAAAGGCTCTATACATTCTCAAGGACGAAAGATCTTTACTTCGGTTAAATAAGCGATGCACCATAAGACAGAATTTCCTCTAATTTTGCAAATAAAAATACAAGGATTTGATCCACAAGTTATCAGTGAATCGAAAACCACGAGGACTACTGAAGTTACCACCCAATTCGTCAAAATTCGAAAGTGTTTGAAAGAGAAGTGACATTTGTTTACAATTCAAATAAATGTAGTTTACGTAATTAACAACGAAAATAGGCATTCCAGATATATAAAAAACCATAATTTCAGTTTGAAAATTTATTTCACTTTTTGTAACAAAAGGGGCGTAAAGTTACGAGGTCAGTAAACGAAATTACCAAAGGCGTGGACAACATCGACACTTATGAGCGGAGTAAAAATTTCATACAATACCAACCAGTTTGCTTCTATTTTAAATTACAAGCCTGTGACGTTTTAAATAATACCTATTGAGCACGCATCGTATTAGTATAAGCACCAACGAATTAAATAGAATGTCAGATTTGAATAACCAGTATGAAAAACCAGTAAAACGAGAACGAATGAATGGAACCGTCTGTATCACGTAGATTTTTAACAGTTCAGTATCATTGAAGGATCTCACATGACGAACAGGATAAGAATGACGCATGCATGAATGACACGTGAAGAAAGAAACACGACTGATAACCCAACTCAAGAAAGAATTGAATTCGCAATAGTTTATTATCAAGATATATTTATTTACCGCCACTTGAAAATTTGTATAAAATGATCCTTCCAGAGTTCGTTGAAAATGAGCAGTGATTAATGAAGGAAGTCTGGAAAAGGTAGTTGTCTACCAGTAGCCATTAGGTAAACTTTAGAATGAGTAAAGTGATTCATATTAGCCTAACAATTTACTTCTCCAAAAGAGCAAGGTCACCAAATTATATCCCTCCCTTTCAATATAAGCTTCCAAGTATTCTATTAACGGTAGATAATTGGATAACTTACCAAGAGGAAATTTGACATTGGCTACCATCAGGGGGGTGGAAATCACACAGTTGAACATAAGAAAGTGCGAGAGAAGGGAAGATACAGAATTTATTAAAGATAATGCACTCAAGTGTCAACCTTCCCCCCCCCCCCCTGCTCCTTCTCCACTATTTTCATGACGAGAAAGTCTGTACCTACCTACTGATTTATTGGGAGACTTACCTGAAAAAAAATGGATAATATTAATGCCTCGAAAATGGTCCTTGAAAACAAACTTTCATTACAGTGAGGGGGAAGTTTCTGTTAGAAAACCAAATCGAATATTTCAGTGCACCCGAACGGAAATCATAAACACCACATCCCTCACGCACTTGACTGCCGGTTATTGGATTTATATGCTCATACTCAGATATGTAAAATCACCTGTGAAGAACCTACAATTATTGCAATTATTGGCTAAGTTTACTATGTATTCAACTTCATATGAACGAATTCACCCTCCTGTTTTAGCAACAGGTTTTCTCCTCTGTCTGGGGTACGAGTAATTGTATCCTTTAAAGTGTTATACAAGTTTCTTTAGTGAAGCACAAAACAAAAAGCATTGATCACATCGAGCACGACTCAAATCAACACACCGGAAACTAGAAATAACATAAAATCAACAGATCAGGTGATTCTCTTAACTATACCCTGTTACAATATTAGGTAACAAACTCTCGTTAATTCTGAATTATTTTAGATATAAAACATAATTTAAAATAATGCTCTTTTTGTTGCAAAATGTCAGAGAGACTGTAGACAACAGGCAAAAGCTGGACATGATAGAATTCATATCCCCTCATCAATTAAAAATCGCGCTAAGAAAGATTTACTTGGGTTAAATTCAAGTAAATAAAAGAAATTTAATACATAAACAAGCGGATGTTATTGTAGGTTTTTAGAGCGAATTTTCATATTTAAAGCTAAAAGGAGATTTTGCGTGAACTACACAAACCATCTTTGATACAAACTGTAGAAAGCCGACAAAACAAAGATCATAGCTGCAGTGTTTACGTTTTGCCTCGGGATGAGCAATTCACACGGGTTGTCTCAAAGTCGCCTATCATCATTATTGAGACAGAGCTCACATGGATCCTGACATCTTGACAGTCATTTGGGAATAAAATCTTTATCCCTCCGTGTCTTCCAACATCAACAGCAGGAAAACAACTTGTATTCTCATATATTGCCTTTGATTAACAAAATTTCTTGGGTTAATAGCACACCTGTCTTGCCTTCTTCCCTCCCCGAGTGAGTGAACTGTAGTATAGTGATGTCTAGTGAGCAGACATACCATAGCGAAAGAAAACTAGGCTTCTAGGCACTGCAAAATCATAGAAAAATTTTACGTTAAAAAGCAAACAGTGTCTCGTTTTTAATAATAATTATTACTGTCGATGACAAGTGTAAGTCACGGGAGAGCGTCGAAAGCGTGAAATAGTCAGATAGTCCAAAAATGGATCCAAATGGGAGACAAGGAGGGGTATATAATGAAGTTAGAATTTCAAGATTCCTACTTTATTTGAATTCTGGAAGCCTATCTCAATAAGAGGCACAACCGACTTTGTAACATCCAAATATACCCAGGGTCAATATTCAAGAACTCATTTCTAGGCTTCCATACAAGTAAAATCAGCGACTTTGAGAGCTGTTTATTTAATTCTAACTAATAAAGGAAATTTATTTAACGTCTTGGATACTAATAACTAGGCAAGCAAAATGGGAATCTATATTCTGTAATAGCTGTAAATCGGCAATATTACCTACCCTTCAAACTTGTAAAGTTCCAGATGCACGCCTCTTCTAATGGCAAAAAAAATCCATTTATTAAAACAACGTGATTATAAAAATATCAAACAATTGCATCTCAAAGTCAAACCCAAAACCAAAGTACCAAGTTCGGTTATCTCAAATCGGAGTTGTTGCTTGCATCAAACACGAAAATAAATATTTGAACTCATGGAAATACACACTTTTTGGAATCGAGAACTTCCAAATTTGTTATCATTCTCTAATAATAAATCTCTGAAAAGAACTACAACTGATCATTCCGAATAAATAGGCCTAGTAGTAAATTGTTTTATAATAACTAAATTTTGTAATCCACCAAGGACGTTGAAGTTGAGGAATAAGTAGACTAAGCCACCAGCCTCGCCTTTCAGTACGGATGCACACCTGCCAGCACGAAAATCAACATGAGTGCGCAGCGAAGGTAGGATCTGAGAAACATTTATCTTCAGGTTCCACGCTAATCAGAGAGTGATGACCATTGAAGCAAGATTATTGATTAATTTCGCTTATGTATCCTTTATAATGCTTCCCGTTTAATCTTTATAGGCCTATCCATAAGATGTTATTTAATAAATACTTATTTTAGACCGCACTTCAAACATCCTTATTCATATCCATCTTACCTTTTTAAACAAGAATGGAATACTGAAAAATGAAGATGAATTCAGAAATATTTTAACTCAAATACCGATTTTTTTCAAATTTCCTACTACTGTACACTCCAGTCACCTTCAAAAAAGCAAAACCATCTTTTTTATTTGATCCCATGTTTACACGCACGTGCAACACCCAGAATTCTTATTATAACTAAGCAAAGCAAACGACAGCAACAAGTTAGGGTCTAAATGGACATATGTTCAGTCACGAGAAAGGCGTCTTAAGCATGTCTATCACTACGAACATATACATACTTTTTTCTCTCCTTATAAAATTTAGGTTTAAATCATTTCAATTATTTGACGACGACGTCACGACGACGCTAATTGTTATTGTATGTGGTCGTCCAGGGGAGGAGGAAGAAGAGGGGAAAAATCATGTCATAAAGAAATGACAGAAGGGAGAACATTTAAACATCAAGACGGTAAAGATGAAGGCGGGAGAGAAGACAATGAACACCACGAATTCCATCGGCTATTATTATCACTCTATCTCAATATACCAAGTCTTATAAAAGAAAACATTTTTAATACGTCATCTCAACTCTGCAAATTTACCGCTCAAAGTGTAACTGAAATAAAGACACACTCAAACAGTTCTGTAGGAATTTGCGATATTAAGTATTGTTCAAAAATAGACCACGAATTCCATAGATTTTATTACTCTATATCCGATTCTCTATAGCATATAGTTTGTAAATAAAGTTTAGAAACAAAAGAACATAATTTTTTGGGCGATTAAGATAGATCATGGACTTAAAGCGACAGTTGGACAGGGTATGAGTCAAAATACATTGAGAGTGCGTAATTAATTCACATAAACAAGAGGAGAATCGGTTTGAATGCATGATTAAATAATAAAACTTCCCCAGGAAACCCAAAAATAGTCCCTAAGCGACGTTACTTTAGAGAAAGTTGAGGGAGAGGGTAAGCGAGCATTAGATAAGGACTGAGATGGAAATTACGCAATAGAGCTGCTGCTGCTGCTGTAAGTGTGAATTTGTTCGAACGTCTTTTCACTTCAACGGCAGCAGGTAAAAAGAGAGCTTTTAAGACAAAACGTTAAATTAGTTCAAAGTTAAGTGGATTGCAAATCGGCAAAAATACACCTGTCCGGTAGCAGGATAATGTTGCAATACGTAAAATTCCCAGACTTTTCGAATGGGGAAAAAATAAAATAAACTGAAACAAATAATTGATTTCATCTTGAGTGAACACAGTTTACCTACGTCTGCTAACTTGAAATTTTTGCCTATCTCATGCTTGCTTTGATAAAGCTGAAAACTGCAGAATATCACGTTAAATCATTTGAAATCTCAATAATTGGAAGAAAAGCAAATTGAGGAGACAAGATCGATCCTTCTTGATTGAAAAATACCGGTCAATAAGCACTGAACATCACAGGCAAGCATTTACTGCAATCCAGGGGACGAATCATGAAATGTGAATTTTGAAATGTGAACTTCACATTTAGTAAATATTGTACAAACCGAGTCCAAAAAGATCAAAGGAAGACTTTGATACCTTGACGTTGCTCTCTGCATCTATTTAATCCCCTCCCCTCTACCATTTGTTCGACTTGCATTTATTCCATGTCAGCTGCTTCACACGATCAAAAATTGCAAATTATCTGGCACTGTTGTAAGTAATAATAATAATAAACTGAAATCACAAAAATGTTATTTAATTGACGTCAACAATAGGATCGTGGACATTTTATTAATAAGATTTCGAGTCCGTATTCTGCGGAGGGAGATATAAAAGATAGGAGATTGTGTGACAGATGGGGATGGGGAACGGAAGAATATTGAGAAATTGACAAGCACGGTACGAAATAATGGAAGAACTAGACAGACAAGCAGGTTAGACCGCCATAACTTTAATGTTAAATGGCCACATGTTTCAATGAATAGAAGAGAATATGAGGTAGAGAACAATTTTAAACTATATAGATTTCCCTAACTCAAAATTTCAATAACTTGATAACTGTATTGCCCCTGCATAAATATTTATATACGATTAAGTGCTAGTGATTTTACACAAAATAAGTATTTTCCTTCCTAGTGTTAAGTGAAAGGTTGCTCAAAAGGACACATTAGTGTCACTAGTTCTGACAACCAAGAAGGACAAAAAACCAAAGAGGACAAAAAAACGCGTAAAACGTAACGAATAATAAGACAACGCACAGCAGAATTCATTATGCTATTTAAAAATAACATATCTAAACATATAATATATTTAAAAATAACATAATGAGGTAATAACTACTCCCTTAAGATGTTTCTTTCCCCACTTTAGGAACAGTAAGGTAAAATCATGGCCTAAATTTTGACATTACTAGTTTAACCAATTATGTAAGAGTACTTGTTCATTAATTTTTATTAACCCAATTCATTCTTAATACTGGTCAAGGTTTCCTATATGTTCTGATTAAACATAACTATGGGATATTTGTTATAAACAAACAGAAAAGAAAGCACGAATGGAAAATCTTTGAATTCCTGAATCCAATAGCTACTCTCCAGAAGTCATTACCAGTTGGACGTGAGTGGCAGAGCTCGACATTCCCTATATTTCCAACTATCTAATAACTGGCAAAAACTCTTATTGCCTCAATATTTGAAACCAATCCACAGTATAACTTTTTTCTGCGCCAAACTATAAATGAATGGGAAATACCCACCATTAGGGTGGTAACTAAAAAAATTAGTGAACTTATAGCGAAAAAGATCAGAAGTGGCTTCTAAAAAACTTCTGTAATTACTTATACAAATAAAAGCAACTTATTGTTTCAATTTGTGGAGTTGGTTCACACGACTGCGTTCAGCATTATATCAGTTTTTGCTACGATATAATCAGGTAAACAAGCAAAGTAAGCCAAATAAGTGAAGTAATACCCCAGAAAAAAAAAACAGCATTTTCTTAGATGCATTATACTCATAAATTCAGCCATAAAAATTTCCAGAAAAACAGTACCCATAAATAAGGATTATCACCTGATTCAACTAGATAGGAAACATCACAACATGTTTCCAGGGCGAAAATATAAGCCTTAACGCCCCCAAGCATCATTAACATTTTGTCATATAATCAACATCGAAATGAATTAATTATACCTTTAATATGTTAACTCTTGGACAGAAAAGACAGTATTATAGGCCAATTAGTTTAAGTCAACTCTTTTGAGTGCTTCAAAAATCATGTGAAAAAGGGAATGCTGTGAAATCACCAAAAAAATCATGTCATCCGGATTTTCCATATAAAGAATACGAAGATAAGATGAGGCAAATCTGACCAAAATCCAAGATAAAAAACAGTTGATCTGACAATCCTGCAGTTCAGATAAAATAGGGATTTCTTGATTACTATCAGTCTCACTATCCCTAAAACCTCACTTCCTACATATTTGAATGTTTCCCATGATAAAAAATTGTGAAACATTTCGCTTTTGCCTTGAAAAATCATTACTCAAAAACAGACATTTGAATTTCGTAATATGATCCAGTAAACCCATTAAGCAAGAAGTGAGTTAAAAGTCTATACATATAGGAAGACTAATCACATGATCTACTTCTCTTCCCTATTGGACTAAATAAGATTCTTCATGATTGAAATTTATATTTTTCTTCGGAATGGGCATAACAGGTCCACTTGTCGACACTAATGAGTTCATAAAAGCACAGTGGATAAATCAAAGCACAGTAAACTCACTTGACATCCTCGAGGTACTTGGGTATGGTGCCGAAGCTAGTCCGGAAGTCCTTCCAGACGCGAACTTTGGTGACTTGTTCGGCGGGGAAGGTAGTTTCCACGATGGCTGTGTCATCCTCCAAGTGACCAACGTAGTCATCCATCAACTGGACAAAGACGGTCACGTTTTCTGTCTTGACTGATGCGGTAGCGGTGCCGGTAGCTCCATCAGTTGCATTGGTACCGATAGTTGTTACTGGCTCTTCCTGGGGTGGCTGGGGTTTCACTGCAAAAGAAAATTGGCTGAAAAATTAGTCTTAAATCTTTGGATAAATAGTAAATACTCTACAGCCTTTCCACAAAAGTTTATCAGCTGAGGGGATTCTATCATTCATGTATTAAAGACCATATAGTAGACTTTGGGAAGGAGCAATTTTACAACATTTGACATATCTGAAATTCTCCTGAAATATTGTGAAAAGCCATTCTCACTACCAGACTTAAACAAAGATTGAAAGAAAGATCACCGCTCTTCAACATAACCTTCCAAATTATTGTGGAAGGTCTACTTAACACTAACTTTAGCTGGCTGAATCACACTTAATAACAGACTGATGATCTGTACCATCAGTACAGAAAAGGAGTTATTGGATAAGTTCATACCTCTTTTGGGGATATTATTATTATTGGGGGAAAATAATTACTGATAAAATAGTCCGGATGTACGTAAATGAAGAAACAGAAATCAAAAGGTTACCCAAATTGAACGGTAGTATAACAATAGTGGTAATAATATTATAATAGTAATTTTGGACTAAATAAGGTCACTGCCTTAAGTATATTCCTAATGGGCTGTTATTAATCATTCGAGAGGTAAATCATCTTAATCTCCCGGTGCACTTTTCTCGTCAAATTTCATTGCATTTGCCTGGATAAAATCACCCCAATCACCATATAATCCCATCCTCTACAGTACATTTCACATCATTCGAATGGACAAAAAGCGATGTAAAAGCAACATCTACCCTCATCTCCGTTAGGAAGACCATAAAACTTATCTGTGAGATGTACTTTGCGTCATTCTTAGACGTAAGCAATGCAATGTTTCATTGCCTATAAACACACGTAAAGTAAACTCCAAATATCGGACATTAATTTAAAAGCTCGGAAACCTTTGTGTAAACAGGTAAACTTATAACAATAAGTTGTAGTGACACCGCCTTCCAATCTTATAAAATTGATCAATTCTGAGTGTAACCCTTCTTCTACCATTGAATTGGTCTATGAAATTGTCGTACTTTTAATCAAATGGACTAAATTAAGGGACAGAGACCTACAGGATGAGACGAGGGCCTTGGCAGAAAGAAGTTTGAGTGAAGGGACCTCAGTGACTGCGGGATGATTGAGAAGGGTCTTTATTTTGGGTCGATTGGCGGGATTGGGATCTATACAGGCCTCAATGAAGCTGCGCTGTTGGGGATCAGTTAATTGTGACAGCATCAACTTGACCTTTTCCTCTTCTGTACTCCCCTGACTGTCTACAGCTGGAGTCCATACGGCAATCTATAAGTAAGAATAAACGGCGGCACATAACAAAACATTTCGTTATGAAAAGATGAGTCAGGACCCTCATTCCAACAATTTTTCACGGGAAAGGGTCGAAATGGATTATCAATAAATATGCGCTACAACGTTAAGGTAAAAATATTCGATTGAAATATCAACATAAATGACAATCTGACGAAAATGGGTCAAAAAATACGTAAAATGCACATTAATAATTAGTTAAAATGAGGAGATTCGGGGAACATCACAATAAAAAACCTGCACTTAGAAATGCCTACTGGACAAATGAAATTCCAAGACTAAAATTTCAGAGTTAGTTATTGTTGATGATAATTCCATTTGCAATACGAGGTGGCTTAATTTAGGCAGTTGCAAAACAGGTATTCAAGACATTCGAACAGCGAATGCTCGATAGAACTTGATGCTTTGAATTACTGAACTTCAAACGTTATCAAGAGTGTAAACAGAATGGAAATTTTCAAAGTGCACCTGTCGTGAAGGAATAAATGTACGAATAAAACACATGGCAGAAAGTAAAAGGGAAAAAATGAACATACATATATCCAAAAGCGTTAAGGGTTCGGGCGAAATAAAAACCCTAACCTTTTGAATTGCGCCGTCAATTATTTGAACTGCTATTCATAAGTATGTGGTTTCTTTTACATAGATAAAAGATATAATAAGAGAATTATGCTTTTGCCAAAATAACTGACCCATAAAATCCACCTGTATTCAATTCTCATTAATGAAGAGACAAAGTGAGACTGCAAACTTACTTCAAGAGCCAAGACGCCAAATGCATAGATATCGGATGGATGAGTTTTTTGACCGAAGAACGCATCAAGCATGACTAGAAAATAAAAAACAATTACTATTTATATGATCATTGACATACATGGTCCGACTTTGAGAACTCCCGAGCTTTGGTAGTATATATCCTCCTTTTTCAGATTTCCGTGAGTGATACCAAGACGATGGAGGTAATTAAGAACAGAAAGTAGTTGACCAACATGCCTGCGCCAAATCTAATACGAAATGTAAAATAAAACCAACAAAATCAAGCATACATGTTTCGACCTTGAGGTAGAATTGCAGAGAAATTGTTTAAGAGTTCCATCATCCAGTCGTTCATTCAAAAAAATAAGTTTCCTCTGACCAGTTTCGATTTTAATCCAAGCGTCTAGAAAGCGGACGAGAAATGGATGCGCTTGTCTCTTGAGCTTTTTGGCGATTGTAAGAAAGCGGCTTTCACGTTCCGTTTTATTTTCTGACAATATTCGTTCATGCCATAAGATCTCCTTCCCGGATTTTGGTTCTATGGCAATAAAAGTATTGTCAACACCACTAATTTGTGTTGGTAAACGCTTATTTCGTTTAATAAATCGATTATTGTGAGACTTTTCGACAATTTTATACTCCTCCTTTTCTTCATCCTCCTCTTCATCATCTTTCTCATCTGTCAGAGTCTTTTCCATTACAGAAACATCAACAGTTGAACTGAAATCAACACGAGATTCCAGCTTTTTGGATTCCCTTGACTGCTCCATTTAATGAGGCTAAAGTTTTCAATTGCAAATTATTTTAATAGACCGTTAATACATTTTTCAAATCATAATAAAACGTTTTAATAGTTGAAATAAGATCAATTATGAAAATTTCGAGGAACTTAGAAAGAATCCAATCAATGAAAAATAATTAACATAATTTGATTAAATAAATGTAATTCTAATGTTCGTTAGAAACAATAAGTAGAAATACTAAACACGACCACTAGCAATAATTTTTCAAAAAGTGTTCACTACGGATAACAAATTAAAACTTCTACTAATTTTGGCATTCAATTTCCAAAAACTAGCACATACTTGCGAATTCCTTTTCTAATTTAGGAGAGAATTTTTATTTTATCTTTGTTGGTGACTAAATTAACTGTAGTTTTTAATTTTGATACCCATGATATATTTCTACCACGTTCATTCGATGAAGTTTCTCATTCGTTTGTTTACAGATTATTAAGTTGTCCCATGCTTCTGTGTATAGCCTAATAAGTAAATCTTTACATAAAGTCGTGTATTTGATATAATTATAGTTCACTAAGTGACATTTATGTACTATTAAGAAAAGTTTCCATACGCACATTAATACGGCCAGGGCACTTTGGCCTCTTACAAAGATAGTTATCTACGTTTAAAGCTGACTGAAATACCTCATTTAAAAAGACAAACAAAATGATTTTTTTGGACATCTGACTAAATGTTAATAATATTATTAATATGAACTTTTACTCAAATCCCTGATTTGAATGTACTATAGCCAGCATATATAGGTCATTACTTGGCGATGAGATCTCAACTATAGTGTCCACAGGTGGTCCCGCTGTGTGTTTGCGCGTTTACGCATAGATACCTAAACAGATGTTGATCATCATGCCGGAACACCGACGACGCGACATGACTGACTTCTAACGAAGAAATATCTTGTATACAAACCTAATTTACTTATTAATAAATTGAGGTGACTTGCCTGCCACATTCGGACTGATCTGGCGACATGAGTGATTTTACTTATTCCTCCTATTCGATCGATGTGGCCCCGATAGACCTTAGCGTTATTATAGAATGATAATACGGAGTAAACCGAATTTTCCTCATTTGCTACAAATTAGGCTCTAGCGATGACCCACAATCCTAGTTTATTTTAACAGATGAATTATACTTGTAAATAAATAGTAATAAAATTAATAAATGTGTGAAATTTTTACCCGACAGTATTATGTATTATTTGTACAATTATTCAGCGATACTTTCTCGACGTCAGTGACCTTGCCGACTTGTATTTGTAGCGGATGCCACACAAATAAACCGTTGGTTATACTCTAGTAATCCCCATAAAAGCCCGGAAGTGCACATCTAGCCTCTAGCAAAATCGTCCAGTATAAGTTACTCCCAAGTTTAGCTAAGCTATGTCTAAAGTAAGGGGAACACGGAAGGTATGGTAAAGAGTTTACTGAAAACTAAGTGACTGTGAGGATAAATAGCTCTACGCTGTCCGAAAATTGATCGCCGATTGACTGAGAGGCCTCTGCATGCACGCCAGTTGCACCATCTATAGCACAATCACATTATCCAGAATGTTCCAACGCACGTGAGATCGCCTTCGTCAGCCTTGTTAGTGTTGTCCATTTCCCAAGTGGAGACAGTAATCATTTTGATCAGCTCACATTTTATCTATTGTTTTTTTTCAGATCACCAGTTTTTCTTCCTTCCCAGTTTCAAAGAATTAAATAGAAGATAAATTATTCAGAAAATATTTCCAGTCTCCCTAGATATCGATTAGTTAATTACGGCAGTTTGTTGGTTTAATCAAACAGTTCATGTCTGAAGGAATGAATCGTGACATAATCAATCGTTTAATTAAATCATACATTCAAAAAGAATAGAATATCGAGGACATCAGAAGCCCAGAAGTCCAATCATAAAATTATGCCTTAAAACATTTTGATAGTGCATTGCAAATTATCCTTACGAAAAAGGGTATCGAAATTTAAATAAACTTAGACTCTCAGCATTCTTACTTTGATTTATAACTTTTTGATGGCTTTTCTAGATTATTCAGTTATCGATGATTATTATTTGAAGCAGATTTTGGGCTAATGATTTTGGCCCAACTTGAAAACAGGAATCAGAAGAAATATGTAAAAGAAACCTTGTTATTTTGGTAAAGTGACAATTTGCATCAGTGTATTAATGAGGAACCATGTTAATGATTAAAACGGTAAAGATGTCCAATAAGAAATTAAATCTGGAGCAATAGAATGCCCAATTTTTTGAATTTAGAATCACGTTGTTCATATTCTTGTAGAGGGAGGATTTCACATTATTATATTGTTATAATATAACAAACAAGAAGTCCCAGTAGTAAACTTACAGAGTAAATCAATCTAAAAGTTCAGTAAACTAGCAACTTAACTCAGAGCAGAAGGCAATTTATTGTAGACACGCGTGCATCAACGAAACTAAACTCAATCTGTATCGGCTTAAACAAATAGGCATAATTACAAAGTGTGGAAGTAAAGAAGGAAATTACAGTTCTATCTACATAAGAAATGTTGGGAACGAGGGAAAATAATAATTACCCCCTCCAGTATCTCCCTTCATTGGCGGTTCATACGTAGGTCTTCGAGACTCGATCGACTTGGAGACATAAAGGATTCATCTTTGCTCGAACTGCACACTTTGGAACCATAGCCCAATCCTTAACCTAAAATTTAGGGGGAAGAATATGAACAAGATTAAACGTATTAAGTAACGAATACAAAGAAAGATAACACTAATCATTGATGGGTTCCGCCAGTTTAAGTCAGGATTGATTATAGTGGCGGACCCATAATACAGTAAATCATGTTCCCATGCCAGTTTGTGATGATCGCAGCTGTCCACTGGCGACCCAGTCGATAATCAATTAGAATGGGTCAGCGACAACCAAATACGTAATTCCACTTTCCAAGCCTACGAATTTGACATGTAACCTGATCCAAGGAGTTTCCCTTTGTGATCAAAACACGAAATTTTGTAGCTTACTGACATTTGCTGCACTAGTGCGCAATATATTCGATGCTCTTGTTCGCGTCTGACCAAAAGCGTATCCTCTAAACATGGATTTCTTCCGGCTTATTCCAGGATGGCTTAAGTGAAATTGTAGGACAAAATTTATAAAGGCAGAAGGAATAAAAACTCAAAAAATAGTAAACAAGAGTCGAATATTATTATTGAATCACATCGACGGTAAAGCTCGAGAAGATCGCCTTTTGTTGGAAATGAAGACCACTTGAACTATATAAACTTTGACACCCGCTGTAGGATCGCATCTTTCGAACTTTCCTTTCTTATATCATCTGCCGATACCGGATTGTTTCGAATGGACTCCGTCAGCATGTGCTGCACATATCTTTCGATCGCACGAATGCGCCAACAGATTATCGATAAGGCGAAATGGACCATCCACTCGGCCAAAATCCTCCTTTTTCTGATACTTGATATTGTAGTCATAACCCATTAATGTGAGTCCCACCGTTTCTTGAGCCAACTATTGACAACAGCCACTTACGGTCTATTAGAAGTTAAACTCGCTTGTTTATTTATTTATACATACTTTTGGAATTCTTTCACTGTATATGTAATGGTCAGTGCTTCCTTTTCAATTCATGGGTAATTCCTCTCTGTCGGAGTTAGAGTACGGGAGATATGTGCGATCGCTTTTTCGGAACCATCTGGAAAAATGCAGATGACTGCACTAAATCCGTAACCGGACGCGTCAACAACACTGAACAGAGGAAAACTTGGATCATGGTGAGTCGGCACCAACTCCGATTTCAACATTGAACTTAGCCTCTAGAAGGTCTCCTCGCATGCGGGTGATCACTTCCACTGCGTATCCTTGTGGAGGAGTTGGTTGAAGGGAGCTCTATGTACGGGAAAAGAAGGTAAGAAAGAATTATAATCAGATATTCAACCAAGAAAATAACGAAGCAAATTTAAATTTGCTGGACCAGGCATCATGGCAATTGCGCGAGTTTGTCTGAATCAAGACGGGGATCGGTCGAATCGAAATAAAACCAAGATATTTAACGGAAGTTAGGAATAACTGGCATTTATCACCCCGAAGGTTGAAACCATATTTTTGGGAACGATAGAGGAGTTTTTCGTCGTGGCCTTGAAGTTCCTTCTCTGAATCTCCAACTACGACGATGTCGTTCAAGTAAGCCGCGCTACCAACTAGCCCCAATATCATGTTGTCCATAATGTATTCAAAAATGGCTGGGGCTGTCTTGATTCTGAAAGGTAGTCTAGCATACTGGAATAGCCTCCTATGGGTGTTGTTCGTTAGAAATTCATGACTCTACTTCCGCTTCGACTTGAAGGTAAGCATCCGAAAGTTCCATTTACACGAAGAACTTTCCACCATTCAAGGTCGTGAAAAGTGTGTCTGCTACGGGTAGTGGGTGCTGATTATCCTCCAACGATGAGTTAGGCCCGTCGAAAAATCTACATAAATGCAAACCCACCCACTTGCCTTTTTTACCGCTACAATTGGAGCCACTCATTTCAAATATATAACAAGTTGCCATACGCCCATCTGTTCTAAGCTTACCAATTTGTCCCCGATAATTTGCATAACTGCAATGGGTACTGGTCATTTTGGTGGCAGCACACAATTTTCCCCTGGTTTTAGAAATAGCCTGTCTGTCGTCTTTGTGCACTTCCCCAAGGTGCTCTCGAACAAGGCTGTGAATTACTTCGTTATCTCCTTTATTCGTACTTGTTGGCAGGTTACGCTGAGGTCCATCTCGAGAAGGTTGATATCTCAATCAGCTGCATAACATAGAGTGACAGCGATTTTGCCTTTGAAGGCGGCCTCGCATTTCATTGCTCCCGACAGTTGCACTGCATCACCCGAACCACCAGCAGCATCTAGCTTGGGACTACCAATAGTTTTCCAATCTCCATTGATAACCATAGTGACGTCTGACCTAGTGTCAACCTGCTACTCAAGGATTCCCCATTAATGGATAAGGTTTCATAACGACACCAACTTACATTAACCTGCACCGTAATTAGTATGCCGTGTGATTGACGAAGTTAAGACAGATCTCCTGCATCATGGATACGGTCGTCATTGACTACTCTGGTGAATCCTTCCTTGTGTCAATACGAATCGCAGTCCAGGTACAAATGTTTAAAGAAAGGACATTATCTATGGAGGTGGAAACTACCATAAAATTGGCACCTCGGTTTATAATTGGAGTTATTGGGATATATCTACTGTGTCTAAGACTGCGACGTCAGGTTGATTTCACTAGATCGACTGATTTTAAGTTTCTTACTTAGACATGCTCGATTTTCATTGCTTTCAACCATATTCGAGCCAGTCATCGTCGGTTCGACGATGAGGCCCTGAAAGTTGTTGCATTCATCTATCAGATTGCGTGCGTAATATCTGGGCTTCTTATCTAAAACAAACAATTATTTCAGGTGCATTTCCGCATAACACACTGGACGAAGACCTTGAGTGAATACATGCCATCTGAATGGCGTACGAAAATGGGTAGGAAATGAAATCACTCAGAGGCCGAAATGGAAAAGTTTCCTTAACATATGACTTACTGAGGCAAATATTGAAAGCTAATAATCAAACTCGGATGATTCGAAAATGTGACAAGTTTGTTGTTGATCGAGTTCTCCTGCTTTCCACTTGATGATGAAAAGTTTTAAACCTTTTTAGCCCTGCCATAGGAAATAAATCAATGGAAGTTTATGAAATCGATCTGAGGGATTTGGTGAGGCACGAGAACAGGATGGTGCTTTAGGATATGTCAAGCAAGCGGAAGCTCTAAGAAAAACTCTACATAAATCAATGAAGCTCGTAGAAATTGTAGAGCATGACACAAATAATAAACGAATTTATCACTTTGTAAGACGTAGTTGCTGTGATATTGGAGCTGTGTAAATCAGGAAACGAAAAAAGTACAGTGAGTCATGTTGCCTTGCGATCGTTATGGCAAGTCGGGAATACGAACTGCAACCGTTCCTCACACTACTGTAAAATCAATTTCGTCAAATTTAATCAAAGGTCCACTTTTTCAATCTGAAATAGTATTTTTCAAGGAGAAATTGTTTTATTCGTTCGCGTGCTGGTTGCTGATACAATTATCTGTTCCTTCTAACAAGTTCATCTACATGCTGCCCCACATCGCATCACTTCACTGTTTTTTCCTTTACCAATACCACTGATTTTATTCTTTAAGTACTATAAATATGTATATTTGGGAAACATTTCTAATATGCGCAGTTAATTAAGCTAATTTTTGTATGTGGCGCGACTCAGAAAGTAAACTTTCCTCAACATCTCTAGAGCCAAATAGGGGTCTGGCAGTGTCTGACCCATTCTTAAATGTTCATTATTATTAGTCTTGGTAAAAGTTAGGCTTATCGAGATCCTCCATTACGCCTGTTCAAAATTGTACTGATAGGAGTCCGATAAAGCAAAGGTCATAGCTGGGATGTTTGTATTTTATCTGAGGATAATCAATTCCTACAGGTTATCTCAGAGTCCCCCATCACCATTATTGAGACAAGGGGTCAAATAGTTCCTGACATCTTGACAGGCATTTGGGAATAAAACCGTTATCCACTCAGACGTGTTTTGATCTCCTAACGTCAACAACAGGAAGACAACTTGTATTGCAATATAATGCCTTTGTCTAATAAATGAAGTATCTTTCTAATCTGCGTCAGCTGTTGTCTAGTGAAATCTGGTGGGGGAAATATATTTTAGCAACAGAACTAGATCTCCTAGCATTTCTGCAGCATAGAAGTTTTACCATGCAAATTTGGTAACTACGCCGTTGCAAATATTGACTTCCACAACAGGCAAATTTTGGTTAACAAGCATGGATGTCAGAATACAAGGGGATATCCGATCGATCACCCTGACATGATCAGCCTCAACCTCCTCTATGCCAGAATATATTGTCAGTAACCCTTCTCTTAATTGGCTCAGTAAATGTACATGCTGTCAAAACAAAAACAGCCAATTAATGTCATTTGTATGTCAGCGTTCACCGAAAAGAAAGTAATACTTTGCGCTCTTCAAAAATTAAATTTTCCTTATCTAACCCAAACTTAAAAATGCTAAGTTATATTCTTCACAAGGGCCTCTTCAATGAATCTTCAAATTCTGCACCTCTATCTGATTCAGCTCCTCATGGTAGCACCCTCCTATCTTCGGCGCTTGCAGCCATCAACGTATCTCCTTGTAGAAGTCACCAAATTTTCTTGACTAAATAGTCGTTTGACCTTGGCAATCTAATAATATGTCCCAAAGAAAAGGAGAACAGGATAGAGCCATTTCCATGACGACGTAGTTGGGTCCGGCAGATAGTGAGGGAGCCATAAGGTTACGAGCCTGAAGTCAATAAGGTAGTTTTGCGGCATCTCAGCGACGTAGAACTGGCACAAGGGTGGTGCTTTACATGTTCTCATCTCAGCAAACATTCAAAAACAAGGGAGGTGAGATTTAATACTTTTAAGAGGTTGCATTTAGGTAATTAATGGGAAATTCAGGAGGTCAAAAGATCCCTCCTTCATGTGGGCTTTAGAATCTTAGGTTCTTTCAGACCTATTCTTTCATTTCATTTTCATGTTTTTCATAAAGAAAATCTGAATGAAGAGCTTTCATATGATTCTCTAGCCATCGTCGTAGTTCTCGTAGCAGCTACCAAGTGGCCATTGGCGTTTTCAGTTGGTACATCATCTCTGAGTCTGTGCTGATCGAGCCCCCAGTGCTTACTCACTTCACCTCTAATTCCAAAGAGTAGGTCTATATAGTCGTAGACTGTAGGAAACCCGGTTGGGTCAGATCGAATATCTGTTCAACAAGCTAAATTAAACTGACTCAGTAAGTTGACAGCCATTTAATTAATAAATTTGAAAGTCATGGAGAATATTACATTTCCTAGCAGTAAAGAGTACCGTGAGGTCTTCAAGTAACCTCTACCAACGTTAGGTATATAACAGGAATGGCGTGACTTTGGTACAAAAACTTTGTGCCCATTTTCCACAAAAAGTCTACCAAGAAAAATGCTAAGCAACGTAGAACTAATTAGTAATTAGAAGTATAATTCGCCCAGAAATTTTAGTTAAGGAGATTGTCAGTACTAAAACAATGAGATCAAAGAAAATTGTAAGATAATTCAACAGAACAAAGACGCTGCTATTGCAATGGATAATATTTAATAACTAAGTCTAAATACCAGAGAATTTTCCTGCTAGTCCTTCAAGTGGTGAATCAATGTCAATTTTATCAAACGGAAACAATAACCAGTTGGAAATTTCTGTAAAAGAGATGAAAAGCACTACGAACAATGAGATTAGGGAATCGGGATACTGCTAATGCAGCAACTGACATATAATATTTAAATCTCCGAATGACGATATGTTTGACAATTGTGTCCTTAGACCTTTAGGAAGTTGATTATCTTCAGATTCAGGAACCCCTTCAGTGTCCCTTAAGAGACAGGCATCATTGACAATGAAACACCATAGATGTTCGTTTAACGATTCTGCAGAGACGTCTTTGTGAATATCGACGTATAGCTATGATTTGTTTAAGAGGAGTTAATTCAAAAAATGTAACGAGAAAAGTTAAATTAATGTTCGTATTATAACGCTCACTTGTCCTTTCCTAAAGTTACAAACCACATTAGGAAGAAGAAAGAGGATTTGCTGGTCAAGCGACGGATTTCTATCAAGAAAATTAATATAATAATATAGAATTGGATATGTGATAAATGAGTGGCTGTCAGGTAAGCCAATAATTGCAGCGAAGGGTCCTTCACAGGTGGTCCTACATATCCACGTCTGAGTACAGAAAGTCAATAATCGATACTCCATTGCACAAGAGATTGAGATTCTTTTGAGTGCATGAAAAATAATCGATTAGGCTTCCTATCAGTTCTTAATTTGCTTAAATTAGCTTAATCAAGATTTCAAGGTCAACAATAATTATGAGCCCGAAAAGTCTTGTTAAGATTCCGAGACACACGACCTACGCTGAAAACCGAGTTTGCCTCTTTATGAGGAATTAAGAGAAAGTAATAGTGCCATTAAGAATCCCGAGGGTCAAAGAATTAACATTATGGTGGATCTGCCATTCAAACAATAATTTAGAGTCAACCATATGTCCTTGAAGCGTTACAATTTCGTTGTTGACGGTGTATTGGAAATAAGTTTTATAACAAAGTTGTACTAAGTTCAAACGGCAAGTGTAAGAAATGTAGATAAAGCGGAATACCCTCGAGAGTAATGACAAAAGGGAGATATCATCAATGAATAAAAAGAAGAAAGTGGGAAAGATCCTCGTTATGACGCAAAATTTACCAAATCTATTCTTACGTACTCAGTCCCTACTGTCATCCACACATTCCATCCAGTTTAATGCTCTTTGTTGGTGTTCTGCTTCACAATTGTTGTTAGCTCTTACTCAAACAGCTACGAATTGGYWGTCGTAATTTGTTAGCTGCAAACCGTTGGTTGTTATCTAACTCCAACAAGTTTTTGAAGGGAGATGTAATTGCTTAAAAATAACCATCATTGCACCACTGTGTAACTGCGAAACATTTGTATGTCTCTCTACCTCCTACTGCGAAACATTTTTGGAGTCATAGTGCACTGATGGCATTTTAAAATGGTCAAAGCTAAAACATGTTAATCTTGACGCTATGGAAATTTTCAGCGAAAAATTTGACCCTAATTAAGCTATGAAGTTTAGTGGCAGTGATATTCGCCCTTGAGTACCGAAACTTAACGCCGTAAATCGCTTTTAAAATGAATATTTGTAATGTCAGAGCTGTGACTTAAAGGTTCATTCATGTTTTGTACAAGATCTAGAACATTAAAAATTGGAGTGGCCATCAATTTATACAAGTTCGAAACTGCATGTTACAACTCAAAGTTGAGAGCAGGGTTAATTTAGCATCTCCCTTACAAGAGAGGCGAGAATCTATTGACTAAACTTGGTTTCTACTACGACAATCGTAAATATCGACCCAGAGGAGACAAAGTGTAGGACGTAGAACATTTTAGTGTCTGAGTCATGGCACCCAAGATGTACTTTTGTGGAGCATGAAAAATTTCCAACCTCCAAAATTAAAGCCGAAATAGGCAATTTCCTATAAGAAATAGGGAACCATTACAACTTCTTCGAATGTCGATTCTCAATCGAAATCCGAAGATACTTATCAAGAGAAAGCTGATGTCAGACTCGAATATTTACGCACAAGGTATATTAAAAATTCGACCTAGTTTCTTGAATTTAATACAATATTAATTTAGTTAATGGGCAGTTTTAAACTCCTAATCAAGCAGGTTTAAACCCTAAACATCATATTTCAAATCTTCTTTCCGTCTACTCACAAGATGGCATATTACAGCAAAGTGCCATCAAATGCGGCAAAGAATAGAAAAAATTACATGTCGTGAGCCTTAGGTTTATAAATATCGTTTCCTATATGAAGGTTCACATCCATTATAGGGTCCTTATATGCTTATAATTCCCACTTATCTGCCTAATTTTAGATAATCAAAAAGTTTATTTTCTGTTACTATCGAGAGAGACTAAGAGTCTGAGCTGCTGCAGACGGCTAATTAAGGAATTTCAACAAAAGCTCAACCCGATTCGATTTCGAATTAACTTAGGACGATGAGAACTATGCAGAAGAGCTCACATATAAACATGAAAATTTTTATTCTACAAATTGTATTAAAGGTGTCACTGCTCTATATTGAGAGCTGAAGAAATATCAACGACTGAGGTACGATTATCTTTGCCATTTTTAATTGCCACATACAAACGAAAAATTAAACTTTCCATAATCCTGTATTCTAGTGATTGATGTAGAGCTGTGAGCGGAGGAACCAATGGTTGTGATCACAAGTGCAGGAAAATTTTAGCACGGGAAAACAAAGTATGGAACAAAGGGAAGAAAGACACAAGGAATTAAATGAATAGAGAATGTACGCAGAGACTTGCGTTGCTTTACTGCTATACAGTTTATCACTTGATTACCGGTGAACAGCTTTTCTTGGAAGACAAATTGAGAGATGAAACTGAAGCAGATGAGCAGTTGTCAACGTAAGAAATTCTTTTTACTTAGGCAACCGTGCGGAAAGAATAAAACTCCCAGAAGCAGTTACTAAAAATCCATCTGTTTCTTCTTTTTAACAAAAGTATTTGATACTCTGTAGCTGTGGCATTTTGAAGAAAACACTCCCATTAAAAGATAAGCAAAACCATAAAAATTATGATTTCTACCAGATTTCTTAGCTTCACAATGATAAGGTTCATTGGGGTGAAGGCTAACTCCCTATGCATTTCCAAATTACCTTTTATTCGGTTTTTCGTCCACAAAGCTAGGGTGACGTCCTTTATGTCCCTTTGACGCATAATCCCTATCTGTCATGTCTAAACGCTCCCTCCCCACCTTTCTATAACTGCCTTGTTTTACATAAAACCACATCCGCCCACATGTTCTCTCTCGTCCTTATCGAAGTGACTCATATAAACCTACCTTTGTTTCCCACGCAATAACAATGCATGCCTGTCAGCGACTGGCTCCTAGGCATCCTGCTCATCCTCTCTCTTCCTCTGCACGCTCCTCTCTCTAACTCTCTCTTTCAGTCGTTTCAAGCCCATTTTGGCTTCCTTGAATACGTTTTGGTGTTCTGCTCCACGATTGTTGTCAGCTCCTACTCAAACAGGTACGAATTGGTGACCGTCATTGCTGTTGTAATTTGTTAGCTGTGAAACTTTAGCTGTCATCTTAGCTCCAATATTAATAAAATACTTATTTAAACAAGAAGTACAAATTCCGAAGTAAAATTGCGAATAAACCAATAGGATCAACAATATAAGATGGTAGAATGCGTCACTAATCATTCCTTATTAAAAAGAGACAAATATACAGATTTTGAAAAACAGAACTTGGAAGCCAAATTAAAAATATTTGTTGCCTGAAAGTTGTGCTCATTTTGATTTCTATCTTAAAAGTCTTTTTATGAGTAGATAAATATCCAGACAAGGCATTTACTATTATTCGTACATCGAATACTAATCACATAAGAAACTGGGAGTCATAATCGTTATCTCAATTAACTACTGGAAATTTAAATAATGATACAGTTTTGAATTACAAATATGACACAGCTAAATAAAAATATGCCGATTTAAGTGGTATGGATCCCAAGAAGTGCGTAGGATCGGATATGGATTCGTAGTAAAATAATCTTTTAAAAAATGTAAAGAGAGTAATGAAAACAGAAATAAAAGCGTCATTGAAATGACTAAAGCAGAGCAAAGTGTATTACCTTTGTCATAAGTTTATTTATTTACCAATGGATCTATTATACCAACAATAAAGTTGCTTTTATATGATGGCGTATATAATTTTAAGTATAAACATTTTTGTGACGACTTACTACCTCTACTAACAAAAAGTGCTATCGAACTACCTAAATTGATGGCTTGTCGTAATGTTCTTTAATATTTAAATGTATATTCATTTATAAGTAAACACAAGCACAACTGCCAAGGATAGTGAAATCGAACATACGATAGTAAAATATAAACGAAATTACCCCAATAAGAAGTAGCATTCAAATAAACATTACAAGAAGTTATTACTGAGGTGTGTGATACCTTTTAAATCTAAAGACCGAAATGGTCCATAATTCAATACTAATAGGGGCAGGTTTTTTTTATAAAAAACGGCAAAATGTGAAGAGAATGAGGACTTACTAAAATGTATTTAGTAAAGCAAACAATATCAAAGGCCCTTTTGCCGATGAGCAGGTCTGAAAATCTAGTAATTGCAGGATATATGAATTCAGTATTCGCTATTAGCGACTCGACGAAAAGGTATTTTAATTAAACCTAAATCATCAATTAAAATAAGATATGTTAAAATTTAAATTCAAATTGCGAAATTATAAAATAGAATTTACTGCCATTTTATATCAGGCACTTTTTAAGGGTTCTGTAATTCTCAGGTCATTGATAATTTGTTTCAATCCGCTAAATAAGCTGTACCAAATCGAATGGTCTGAACTAGCTTATTTCGTTGATTGCGTTCTCGTGGTTGGATTTGAATCTACTCTCGAGTCGATACGTTGATAACTCTTTCCTGAGCACCTAAACGGATATGAACTTAGGAATTCTTTCATCTACACGCTGTATAGCTATCGCCTTTAAGCAAGAATTTGCACTAGCTGTTCGAACATTCAATATTTACGATGTTTATAAATCGTTCCTCAATGTTAATGTTGTAAATACAACTAATCCATATCTGAGCCAAGCACTTAAAAAGTGTCTCCTTCTTGGTCATATTGAACCCTTTGTCATCCTAATTGGTGGAGATGAAGCCTCACTGCGAACTCTCAAGAGCTGTTGGATGCGTGCCCAATTGCAACCTCCACCTGGTTTCCGGATAGAGTCAATTGGTGCGTTTTATCCTTTTTAATATGTCTATCAATATAGGTTTTGAAGGCTTATATTTTAATCAAAGTAACGCTTTTGCAAGTTCCCTCGTATACGTCATCGAGTTACAAACTTTTTGGTGGAATATTTTTCCTTGAAGCTTTTCATTTATACTTTAAGGAGATTTGAAAATAAGCATGTGGTCCTATTTTTATAAACATATATACTATATTGTATTGATTGCTACGGAGATCTCTGAAATATGTTAGGGCTTCACATTCTCACAAGTGAATATCGTCTACCGAACAACTCAAAATATCATATGTAACTAATATTTATGTGATCTCCTCAAGTCGGGCACTTTTGCGCATTCAATGGATCAAATCATCGAATGTAGAATTGTGCCACATTCCACCTCTCCAGTTGTTATTATTTTGTCTCGAATCTCCGTGCTTCTGAGTATAATTTTCTGCTGCCATTATTTTATGATCCTGATAAGATTTCGCATAGAAATATTTCGTCAGCCTGGATGCATCACACTCCAATTATAGCTTAATTTGTGAGCTTCAATATTGTAATTCAACTTTTGATCTCGGGGGAACTATTTTAGTATAGCGAAAAAGCGTTTTATAGCTCTTGATTGCTCTGGTTTAGAATTAACTGACCACTTTATCATACATTTCTTCTACTGCTATATTTGAAATTGGATATCTTTTATACAATCAATGTGATAAGAGTTCAGATCATAAAAGGCTCATACTTTATTCTTCCTAATTTTTATCCCATTGAGCTTAGCCAATTAACTTTCTGAAAGATTGGTTGAATAAATTGGTTCTCCTTTTGCCATTGAAATAATCATTTAGGAGGGCAGTATTTTAACGCAGTTCTCGAAACATCAAATAAGACTGCAGATTACCGAATTAATCGGTATTAATGGCCACTATGGACGAGCATTTTTTGACGTTTTAGCAGCTCTACTTTAGTGATATGTTGGACATATTTCTGGTTATTTTTTATTGCTTGTACTAATGGTTTAATAATTCTCAAGCTCATTTGGGAAAGCGCTTTCCAACACTTAACTTGGGTTAAGGGTTGTATTATGAAGTCCCCTCAATGAGAAACTGGAAATCTGCCACACACTATATTAGCCATACTTAACCAGTGCGGTTGGCCATTCTCACTGGATGTACTTCGATGAGCATCGAACCCGTTACTTTGCAGTGAACATTAACCACTGGACTACCGGTTACTATTAGTAACACTTATGTAATATTTAGTTTTTAAGCACATTTAGTAGAAAGAAATTTGAATTTTGAGTCAAGCTTTTGGTTCAGTAACTACAGACGTCAGATATATCTCTTGAATTTCAACGTTTTGGAGAGTAAAATCATGCTCTTGTCTAGCCAGTATTCAAATGATATCGAGTTTTACAACTGGTGGATGACTCCCAGGTAGTTGGCGTTTTAACCTGAAATTTCCATGTTCATTATCACGCTGCCTTTCCAGCTTATCACGCAGGTCATGGAATGTCGCATCTAGATTATGTAATCAGTGATTTTATTGATCTCTCAGCAGAGTGTAATTAGAACGGTTTCAGAGTTAATGGCATTTAGAGCTGCTGCTACGCACTAGGGATTTTTATATCCATAACTGTTCTGTACTTCCCTCCCCATTCCTGTGGTCTTAATTTAGTTTGGTTTGAGCTGATTAGAATTTGAATTACTTTAAATCTTTCATTTTACATTTAAAGCATCAAATCATTGGATACTTTCGATCGCTGATATTCGGCGCGTTTATATTTAAATAAATTTCCTATGGAAACTTTCCTGTAGCTGCTCTTGTGAGAGCCTCGCATTTTACCGTTCCTCTTGTTTACCAGGATTAACCAGGGCGGTTGACCACCCACATCACTAGATGCGCACTGATGGACATCGATTCCGTGACTTCTGACTTCTGCAGACGTGCACGTTGATCACTGCATCACATTTAAGGGAATTTTTCTTTATAATTATCGGCTTTTACTTGGCTTCATCACCTAAAAATGGAATGACTAAGCTCGTTTAATTGCACTAATTATATATCGTTATTTTTTTATTTTAGATCTTTACCCCTTCGTTTTGTTCCCTTTGTTCTCAAGTTGAATTTATTTAGGCATTTTAATGAGCTGCAATGCGAATTTTTTCAGCTACGGTTATAAACAAACCCTTTTTGATTTTAAATCTTCGCTAGCACTAAACAAACATTTACTTCTGACTGAAAGTTAAAGGCGAGAAAAAGAGATTGGTATATTTCCCTGATTGCGTGTTGCATAGTTCGTTTTTTATTTTGCTCCTTTTTGTCCTCTTTCGGTATAATAATTTTCTTGTCGAAGTTCCAGGTCACTAATTACATAGTAATAATAATAACAATAATAGTTGCAGTATGAAAAGGAAAGAAAGTTCAAACGAATAGATTTGAAAATCAATTGGGTTTTTCTCACTAACGCACTCATCGTCTTTACGTGCCTCAAGTTAAGTATTTCATTAATTTTGTACTTTTATAACTCTTAATTCAATTTAAGTAAGCTTTTTGTAGCACTCATTTCGGTTAGAAAGATTACATTACGGAGCCGCTTTGATAAGAAACTCAAATTCTATCATTTTAATGATTTGGTTGGCCGTTTCGCTCGCTGGTTAAGCACCGAGAACTCTGAATTCGCAATCGGACACGTCAAACTCTGTGCCACCAGCGCACAGCTATTTCATACCTATTCCTACTTTAACTCAATACAAAGCAGAGATGTTGATCATTGGTTTGCATTCAAAGTTTAGTTTCTTCAAAATGGGAGTGTGATGCAAATCTTATCATTTTCTTTTTATTCTTCCCTATTCTTAAATTTTACTCTTATTTCGAGTTAGTTCATGCATTGATTTCCAACTGTACTACATATTTTCACATTTTTCGGAGAGTTCTGATATCTCCAAGTCTTATCACGTCATTAAATGCACTAAATATGGAAGTTTTATGAGATTATCATAACGGAGGGATAGAACGCTTGCCTTCAGATACGAAGGTGGAAATATTTTTAAAGGTACGATTATTCTCTATATTTTTGGGAAGTCAGTCAATTTTTAATTTCTGTTTAAAGGACATAATAGGATTTATTTATTAAATCTATTCGTTCTTATTCGAAAAACAGTTAAGTAGAAATTCAAGCATTTCCGTGAAATGAAGCTAACTTTAAGAGTAGTGAAAGACTGCTTTGAGAATCATGTTCTATCAACGAACTTTTTCAAATTCAATAATAAAGGAAGGAAGGATATTAATTTTCAAAAAATTATCGATATTTCCTCAAATATATATTTTCTTGTTTTTACTGTACTGAAAGTCCATGACGCATTATTATTATCATTGTCCGTAGTATTGCTTGCAAAACAACTACGTGTTTGAATCGTGTGATGGTGTTCGAATATGGGAAACATCAAATAGTCTGATGTATGAAACGGGAAAGGGGGGTCATACGGTAATTAATGAGGAGCATCAAGAACTTTACTTTATTAACTTTCTGCTGTTTGAGTTCTCAAGATTCTCACGAGGAATACTCTAGTGTTCAAAATTGATACTCATATTCATGAGTTAGATTATGTTCGTAATATTTAGAGCTTGTTGACCGTGGTCGGTGATGTTATCTCGATTTACTTGTGCTAAGTCCGAGTTGAACTCTAAATTTTTGCGATAATCACGAGAAATTTTGTTTTACTTCTTCCTGGCTGGGATATCAGCTCGTAGATCGTAAAATTTGGCGAAGGTAGCTTAAGAAAAACCCAAAATTTGATTATTTTTGAATTTAAGTTTATCTTGAAGAAGAATGAACTTTTTCTGAAGAAACAGCAGGGACGTTACAAATTATTGCTGAAGAAACAATCAGAAGGTCTTATGATGCTGCAAGAACGGTTTTCAAGATGTGTGAACATGAAAACTGAAACATTGGATATTTCCTTACCCAAACCATCTGCAGATTTAATGGTTAGACAAGTTAACGAATTTCATTATAGTCCAGAGACAGGTCAAAGTTTTGCTAAAAGGTTTGAAAGGTGTGAGGATATTTACCGGAATGGTATTGCTAATAACCTAAGTGGTGTAAAGTTTGACCGTTGTTACGTTAGGAACGACTGAAAAAAGTCTAAAAGTTTCCTCCCCCCTAAGAATATTTCGATTCTTACTTCCAATTCAACTGTCTTGATTCTTTCTGAATGTTTTGGTGGAAAGTCTTTTAAACTTCGAAAGTGCTTTAATTGTTTTTCTCTCATCAAGGAACATAATGAGGACTGGATGGCCTATTCTAGCCCCATCAACAGTGGTTTTGAACTGCGATTTCTCTCACTTTCGGGTAATCATTTCAAATGTCTACTGTTTTTGAGTGGCCTTCCAGAGTTTTGTCCAACCGATGTCTGTTGTCGAATCCTTAGAATAGTCGAAGGAAGTGATAAAATCACATTAGATAATATTGCTAATTAATGGAGAAAATTGAACATTAACTGTGGCAATTGTATGAATCAGCAGAATTCTGGTGGGCACAATTATGTCAGTCGAATCTCCAGTGAAAATGTACCCTGGAATGTCTCCTCTCTGTAAAATTATCTGGATTCTGGCTTTGTAATGATTTGCACTTTTCCCGATTTTGTCCATACAAATCTCGTGCTTGCAAATTGTGTGGCAAACGAGAACATAGAAACAATGTGTCGAACGAAACCAGAATTCAGAAAGAAGAACATTACCCAAAAGGTTGAACCAACGATCAGTTAGGTGACTGAACCAACAGTCATCTCGAAGAAGGAGATGAATCAGAATGAAAATCCATAGAAGAATCTCTACGGACGCGTTACAAAAACTAGCAGAAGGAAGGGGGCGAAAAGGAAGCAGAATCCTGAAATTGTTCCTACTACAGTTATTGGATCGAAACCAGTATCGAAAGTGAATACTATCTGAAAGACAGAATGGAGACCATCCTTCGAAACCAAAGACGAATGCAGTGTTCTGTTCCAGGCATCCGAAGCGAAAGCTCCAAATCAAGAGATGGGAAAAGGATCGTGTCCTACGAAAAAGGAGAGGGAGCAATAGCAGGAAGTCTGAAAGCTGTTCTCTCGAATTTCTGGACTGCTGGTTATCTGAAACTTATCTGGAAAGTCTCCAATGGAAATACTAATGGGAGGAAACAGAATTAAGCTGCATCAATCACCCGAAAAATGAATAAGTTTCCAAGAAGTAACTAGTATTAGGACTTCAAGCGAAGAAGCTCAAAAAGAAAGGCGCGGCTTGAAACGGTGAGGTGTCAAGTTCGGGTTGGACTATAAGAAATTTTCGCAATAACGGCAAGTATTTGTGTTTTTCTTCCTGGCTGGGATATCAGCTTGTGAATCGTAAATATTTTTTTACAACTAATAGCAAGTAGAAAAGACTAGCAATTATGTTTTAAAGGTGATAGAGATCGCTTGATTTCATTCAGGGTGGACGCTAATTCTTCTGTAGTGTAAAGTTATATTTACTAGTTTGCTGGACTACAATATCATTTTATACTTTGTTTTGTGCTTAAGCCTATTTCATCAGAATTTATAATTTGCGTTCGCATCAAAGATACGCGTTGAACGGGTTTGCGTTGATGGAGAAGTCAAATTTGAACATCACCCTGGCGCTCGAATTACGATTGATTTATTGGAACAGAGTTTTTCCAAAACATTTGTGCAGTGACGTCATTATTATTGACGTTGAGTCATCAATTAAAAAATCAAGATGCATGTTCAGGAAGGAAATTTTGTACTTTTGCTGAAATGAGGACGATTTATATATTGCTCTATCCGACAGACAGATGTATAGGCTGCAGAACACCCTCTGTTTTTCTCAAATTTAGTAATAATTGTGGAAAATGACGATAATTTCGACTGTTTACCTTACTCTGCGGTATTGCATGTTCTCACGTCTCGGAAGGTTTTTTAAAAAACCTGCTTGGCACAATTTCCTTTGTATGGTTATAGTTGGGCAGGAAAAGTGTATAAATGTGAGCCACACTACGTTAAAACAATTTTACCAGTCCCATCTATCTGTCCTTAATTGTAAGAAGATACAAATTAGCAGGGGCGCCATGGTCAACCATGAAACTCACTCAACCCGGTCAACTAACTTTGAATAGTGGGGACATGATCTCATCTATGAATTTGGGAGTCAATTGAAGACTAGGACATCACTACAAGAACATTTATCCTTATAAGAACATGAACAATTCAGGGCTTCCAAAATTCAAACAAGGCGTCTCTTTTTGCTTCTCCTTGGTCCCCTCTCCTGTTTCACCCCTTATTAACTCGTTTATTTTTTCCGTGATTAAAAACTATAAGCATTTCTGCGCTGCAACAGACAATTTATCTTGTTTTGAATTGTAGTATGACATTAGTCTAATTTCTAGCCGAGAAAATAGTAAATACCATAATCTGCGCGCTGTTGTTTGAGTCTTGGACACATACCTGAGGTACGTATACCTATGATTAAAAACAGTCCTGTTCTAACACGCTCATAAGCAGAGTGCTGTGCTCTTCTAATCTCACTGAAGCAGTACAACGCTTTGTTTATGGTTGATGAAATTTGGCGGTTGGTGATGCCACCTCGATTTATCAATCTATTTAGGATTTGAAAAATATAATTATGTCATTCAATTAAGAATATCTTAGTCTAATTTGTTAAAACATAGCTTTCAAGTCTAGACCTTGCAAGCATGCATGATCTGTTGGGTTTTTGCGTGTATTCTTTAGTAGTTTCTCCTCTATTTCGGGTGTCGGCCAAAGATCGCCACTGAGCCTTTCTCGACGACTTATTAAACAGTTTTCCTCTATGCTCTCTCTTTGTCTAGATTCAGAAAGCTGACGTCTTAACCGATCTAATATGAATACTGTATCAACCACTTTTAGCTAGTATCTAAAGCTTTATAATCAGTTTCAGTATGTGACATTATCCACTTAGATTGATTTCAACCTTTAAGTGGAAGGACCTTGATGGAACAGTGAAATTTTCATATGTGTTCTTTAGGACCTCATTTCAGGGTAAGCAATCATGTCAGATTGTGGGGATGAGAACCAACCACAGCCGCCTGCTGAAAATTGATGTTTCTGACCGAACCACAGACGCGAAATTTGCGTCTGGTGCTGCTGCGGATGGCTGTGGGCGTGAAATGAGTCAATATGCGTATGGTAACCATATCATATGAAAATGACATTTATGGAATCAATGACTCATCCGGTCTCAACTTTATAATTGACGGAAAATACGTGGGAGGAATCTATCGTCTGTTCGGTGTTCTGACACATTTTATCTGGAATTAGGGGTTTTTAAAACTTGTCTATCGATAAATGGATGCGTACTTTGATTAGAGAAATGAGATTTCCAGTCAGGTATATTTGTAAGAATTTAAAACGAGTATAATAATTCATTTTTTAAAATTTTCATGCTGTGTCTAAAAATATATATGCACTGAATTATTTCAGTTTGGTTAGTTATAACAAATTACCCGGAAACTTTAAGAACTGAATAGGGTATCTCTCTAGGTTGACAGTGAAGACCTTTTATAAATAAAAATCAAAGTTTCAAGCTTCAGGATATATTTTTATCGTCTAAGACATTCTTAGACCTGCACCAATGCTATTTATTTTATCAATTTTGCGAATAACTTACGAAATCGAGTATTTCCAGGGGGTCTGTCTGTGAAATATGGTTAAATATTCCAATAACGACAATTTTCGCCTAACCCAGCCTAACATGGATACCACTGTACACGACTTTATTCATCCATGCATCCATCCGAGAACCATCCTATGCTTAGCCAATTCAATTTGGCTAAGAATATTGCTAACATGCAGAGTATCACTGTTTACGGAGAGAGGGTGAACAAATTGTGGAGTAACATCAATCACTGACATGAAATCACTACAGGTCGGCACCACAGTAGGTCACTGCACTTCACTCTTAATTTGAAAGTACATCTACACTGGTACCTCACGCACGTCCTTGCCCAAGTGACTCATATAAACTGTCTTTGTATTTCTATTACTATGCCCACACACGCTTATCATAAATTTGCTCATAAGCTTCCCTCTCATCCTCTCTTACCCTCTCAAATCCTCATCATGGTTTACTCAATCGAACTTTGGCCTACACAACCCTTTGTGCCTTGCTTTTTTGGAACCGTTGTTTGCTGTTGTTAGCTGCCAGTTCATTTGTTCCTACAAGTTCAAATCTAATCAATGCAGCAGCTTTTAATTCGGTTGAATTCGCTACTAGATTAATTTAAGAAATAAACTTTGAGTTAAATTTAGTGTATAGTGGACGGGGAGAAGCATAGTTGTCAATGTTACACGTATTTATTTAGGGAGGATTGTGAAACTTAAACCTTTCGGTGGAAATTTCCCTTGAACCAGAGTATTAGTGTTCCATACAATCTTCAGGGCTTACGAGTGTTAGTTTAAACTCATTAATAATCGTCATTACGCATCTCACAACCTTGGATATGCACCATTTTGTTAGATTAGATGGAAAGGCTTATTCCAAATCACCAAATTAGTATTAATGTATCCGTTTATTCATAAGTTTTGCTTGTGTTACTCCATTCGGACACATGGATATACAACTATAATTTTCTGAAAGGGTAGAGAGATTATGTCCACGGAATTCGGGATTTTCTACATCTCCACTTCTTAGTTCAGGAAATATTCTTTGGAGAAACTGGTATTGAGTTTAGTATCAACATTGAGGATGACAACCTGGTGTCTTTTATACAGCTTAAAGCATCTCGAAATTGTCTGTCTTGTTTGCATATGTAAACAGTTGTAATCAATATGATGTAATACGATGTGATCTAGATAAGGCGCCTTCTGGGTCTTTTATGCGAAGTTCCAAGTATGTTTAAGTTGACGATTCCGTATTTCACCGTTTTCTTATGATGAGGATTTATGTTTTAAGAGACTGAAGTTAATATCGTTGACTGTTTGCCACGACGGTCTGATCAAATAAACTTGTGCACTTTCATAAATTTTTCACTTGACCTGGGAAGCATTTCATATTGTAAAAAATTCGAATGTTTTTGCCCTCAGAGAATGAGAAATTCCTTTTGAAAATAACTTCCACTAAGAATTTCTATTTATTTCTAAAGAACTATCTTCTTCGCAAATTTAATGCTCTCTTCGCTAACGCTCTGTGCATTAAGGAATAGCCATTAAACTTTCACATAAAATGGTCGGAAGGAGATGAGAACTTAATCCCATTGTAGTAGTTGTTAAAGACTAAAGTGAACTGATCAAAAGGGAAGCAAGTGCGATCAAATTATGTCGTCAGCGCTTCTCTCCTATATCTTTAATATCCGATACGGCTGCGTCTCCTCTATCAGCTTTGATATCACAGCTTTAGAATTAATTTCGAATTTCTTCTTTTGGATCAATAATTACTATTATATTTTAGTTTTTCTTTCTGTGTAGTAAAGTAGGTTTTGTTTCATTTTTATTGATAAGTTTATGCTTACTTTGTCCTTAGTTTGAAGGATGAATCACTATTCGTTTCCAAAACGTTATCTGTCATCACTAAACCCTGAGACCTAACTTATTTCGTCCTCACTGTGACAGTTTGTGACATCGTGTCCTCAAGTGGTTTATTTTAATTAGCGGAATTAACTAATCAAGTAGACCTCAAATAAGTGTTTCTTAACCCTGCGGTGACTTCCAATGATATCCCTTTTCTTTGAAACGATATAAAACCCCCTTTGTACGAACCTCCCAACCAAACGGTTACCGACTCTTACATCTTTCTCCCACTTTCTCTTAATCTCTCGAATCTTCATTGTGGTTAGCTCAATAAAACTTTGGTCTACTCAATCCGTGTGTTCACTTTTAAAACTATTGACTGCTGTTGTTAATTGTCAGCTCTAGTGGCTACACCTATGACTCTTCTGATCAATAACAGCCTCTACTCCTACAAGTTAAAAGTGGGGAAGTGGCCTGGTTCTTTGTTATTTAACTATGAAAATTGTTATTCTATTCTAAACAAACTGATGGTCAAACCGCTGGTCCGATCATCCTGGAGCTAGATGAAACAGGATTTTTTCCGAATCCCTGCCTCAACTTCCCCTCAAAATTTAGCTATCTTCTATTTCAACTTGTTCGAACGTCCCCACTACATTAAAAATTGTGAAACTTCTCCTGCATTGTCCAGGTAGGTAAATAAATAGGAAGCCCAATCGATTAATTTCAATGCACCTGAGTGAATTTCAAACACTCATTCGCCCTTGGACTGCATTGTTGATCCCTGGGTTTTTACGCCCACCTTTCGTGCCTTATTGGCTAGTCAGACTGATAATAATTTTCCTACTGATCTAAATCTATCTAAGTCAACGCATTTTCTTAATAAGGGGAAATGGAACCACAATTCGAGCTATAGTTCTTCCTTCTAGGTCCGAGCAAAGTATTAATGAGTAATATCGCAGTGTCAATCTAGATTATACAATTTGCTCTCCACGGCTTTTTCAGTTGCTGTTAATATTAGTTGGATCCCACCTTGCAATTCTCTAATCTATGTTCATTCATCACCAGAATTTGAAACGGATTCATTTGATGTTCCTTTAAGTTGCGTTTTTGTTCCGTTAGAATATCTGTTGTTCACTTTATAGAATTACAACTAGTCAGACACTAAGAGGAGGAGGGGAGAAGACCTGTAGCTCAAACAGCGGGCCAATATTGGGGAAATAAATGTACTTTTATAGAATCGGACTTTTATGGCTGACTGGCTGAACAATATTGGAAGCGATGGATTCTATCGGTGGTCTTATATATCCTTATCTGAGTGTAGAAGTCCATAAATCGATAATTAAGTACATGAGGGAGGAATTTACGAGTAAACTCGATTGAGTGCACCGAAAATATTCGATTGTCTATCGATTTTTAATAAATGGTGACAAAAATTTTCATACTGTTATTCATCTTATGCTTTCTAAGGGGGAAAGTGACAAAATTCTCTGCTTCACATCTGTCAACGTTGATGTTTTAAGGCAAATAATTTGGCGCTAAATAAATCTTAGCTTTCAAAAGCTTTTTTGATTCTTTTTCATTATTTTTTCGCGACTCTGAAAACCGTCTTTTCGTTGTGAACCAGGTGCAGTTTAAAATAGAATGCCTGTAATCATGTATAATAACACTCAACAGTAAAGAAGATGAGAGTGGTGCAACCATCTAATTTTTTTCATCTTGAGTAATTTGAGCTGCAACCTTCTCCTGTTGTCAAACAAAATAGATATGGTGTGTGAAATATGTGACAATAAAACCATATGTGATTTCAAACCATTCATGCAAATCTGCTCATTTGCACTTGAACTCTAAGTACAATTAATCAACGGGATAGGATGGTGACAACCAAACCTCCAAGTTGCAGAGCTGTTGTTTATTCTCGAGATGATCAATTCCTACAGGTTTTCCCTAAGCCGTCCATCATCCTTGTCAATGCTCTGATCTGCAATATCAACAATGTAAAGACAGCTTGTGTTCATATGAAATGGCCTCTGTTGGGTTAATCAAGTTCCTTCGAGTAACTGTACTTCTGTCTTATCTCTCTCTCCCCGAATCTGGGTCAACTGTGAAATCTAGCAGTACCTAGACCGTAGCAGCAGAAACTAGACTTCTTGGTATTGTAAGAGTGGAAGAGTCATGCTTTATAAAAAAGCGAAATGAAATTTTCAAATATCGTGTTTGTGAAAAGAGCAATGAGCTGAAGTGAAATTTTTATTTTCATATTTTATTTTTTGCTATAAATATAATGTTTAAAATGTTATATCTTTATTTCTAAATCATGTTTTAATAAGAATACTAACTAGTCCTTTTTTCTGATTATGTGGACTAAATGCACCTTAATCACCTAGCTTATGTGTATTAATTATTATGAAATTGAAGTCTAGTTTGTTTTCTAGAATTATTCATTATTCGATTGCGAAAACCGGTATCCCAACACTTATCTTGAAATGGAGAGTAGCATCATGGAGGCTCCCTGGTGAGAGCCATCCTCTATATTAGCCAGAATTAACCTACGTAGTTGATCATTCCATTTGCTATGTGCACCGATGGAAATCGAACCCGTGACCTCTGACATGGTAGACGTGCATATCAGTTACCAAAGCGCCACTAATAGAAATTGTTCATAACTTTTAATCATGGGGAAATAATCTAACCATTGTAGATATGCCAGTCGGCAGTGGAGTTTTAATCTGAAGCCTCTACATTTACCACCTTGGGTAAAACTACTTTCCCTACTTTTTTTCTTTGATGAATCTATATCGCTAGATTCAGCCTTGAAAATTATTTCCTTCTAGTTCATCTAAAGTGTCCAATTGAGGGTATTGAAATAGCGTTTTCAGTGGGAATTTTTTCACACTAGTACGCCTAAGTGTAAGTATTCTTTAAAATAAACTTCCCCTACTGAGTTTTGTAGGGCGTCAAATTGTGAATAAATGAGAGTTTTTTGCGTGGAAATAGGGTGTTAATTAAAGTGTGTATTTTGCATGTGCTTTTATTGAAAATGTTCGGTTTGGCTAAACCACATTTTGACCTGATATGTCCTTTTCGCGAACTTTTCAGGTACACGATTTGACTTGAACTGGGTACAACATTCATCGAAGTTCACAAACTGCAAAAATGAGCTTCGGGGTTATTTTATCTCTGCATTAAGGATGTAGTTCATTTGCATGCAGTGTGCTAGGACTATGGAATGGATGGTCATAAAAGGATCAACATTAATGGGACTTTCGTTTAACAATGGTTGCCTTAGTTACTTAATGTGTAATTTATGCAATATTTCGGACTTCATTAATTCAGGCAAATCCACAACCATTTTCGGCGGTATTAGGATAGGCGTAGAAAAAGAGAGAGTTGAGCTTATTCGCTCAAATGAGTTGGTGAATTATTTACGTTAGCATTTGATCAGAATTGACCATGCTTGTTTGTAATGTAGCTGTAATTCCAGATTTATGGAGAGGACAAAACTATTTAGAGATTGAATACAAATTCATATTTACTAATATGGATAACGACCATAGTCATTTATTGTAAATCAGGTTCGAAATGAGTTCATGCACAAAAGTTGATCAAAATGTTGTCTTACCTCAAAACGACTTTCCGAGACACTTCTCTTTAACGGTCTTATTAGACAGTAAGGTCTAATTTTCATTTTATTTATACTCTCTCGTTCCCGTATATTCGTAAATCAATAGATGAATACGGCGGTTGATGGTTTAAAATTCTTAACCTTCCTATGGTGGATATGCAGCGTTTATTTGGAGTTTTCGCTCCCATTAACCCCATAAAGCATTAATTGATGTCTGAAAACGGTTGTTTGTGCCACTTTCGCCAAAGCTAATGTTTTGTTCAAATTAGCTGCTTTAGTAAAACCTATTCAATCAATCATCCTTTGCCCTTTGGCTCAGCCAGAATGAGCCATCCACTTCCAAAGACTTGCTGTCTTCTACTCTTCATACTGAATTGTATTCAGAGATCTCAAATTTCTTATTCAATAGTCTGTAAATCGGCATGGGGTTAATTTTAACTGCATTTTGCGGTTAACAAGTAATGTATTTGCGCAAGTTCTTTCACTTTAACGATTGTGTATATTTTCGTTAGTGTCTTCATCCATTTTTTTCTAGTATTCTTTTTGAAATAATATACTTGATAGCTGTTTGGAATCCATTCGAGACGTGTATGCTTTTGAAAAATGGTACAAAATGTAAGGAGCATAATTGAATAATCACCTCAGAAAGTGTCAATTGCACCCTTGGTGAGAGTTGTAGTAAAAAGTGTTTCTTTGATTTTGATCTAGGATCCTCTCACACTTTTAATGAGTTATATACGCCGACATTTATTTGTAGGTTAGAGTAATGTGTACGCTTTCTTGTGTGAATTCCTTTGCTTATTTATTTCCCTCAATCGAGTCGATCATTTCAGCTTTAATGCAAATTAGTAATGGCATTTAAGAAGAGGAAAGTTTTGAGATTCGATTTCCCCTCTAGTTCTCTTTTATCTTTCTTTTTCGTGACCCTGTTTAAAGATACTTTGCAGCTTAAGAAAATTGACTAGGCTACGTTTGGTAAGTGTTATATAGAGGCTGCGTTTGAGGGCTTAGAAACTCTTTCTTCTAGCTAAACAATGTAGTAGAATTAAATAGTCTATTTTACAGGATAATTAATAGCAGACGCTTTATGTATGCAGTTGCAATCTTTTCGTCGAGCAACGTTAGTCATGTCATATCGATGGTGTTTTCGCGTAATGATTGGCTGTTATAGACCAGTTTCAAATAGTACTGTAGTGACCCTACTCCCAACCTACGTTTAACTGTTATCTTTATTGGTTTATCAATTTAACACAATTTTATACGGTCTTCTCTACGTTCTGTCCATGACTACTCTTTCTGCCTGAAACCTGTGGAGCTATTTTCGCCCGTTATCTAGCGCTTGAGTATTTGGTCTTACCCTTTCAGTTAATGTTAATTCTGACTCTAGTCTCAGGGTTCAGGCCTTCCCGACCTCTATTTAATTTACTGTCTCCGTCTATGTCTCCTTCCTTTCTTTTGATGGTAGAATTCGTAAAGCATGGAAGGGCAGTAGATTTTCTGGTTTTCTTTTTATTTTGCTAATTTTCAAGATAGAGCTTCTTTCTTACGGTACCAGTATTCGTGCTTACTCGGTTAACAATCTCTGATTTTCTTTTTACATTTAGCCATAATTTTCTGCACACAAATTTAGAGAACAATTTCCGTTTAAGTATAAGCTAAATTGTGCTATTTATAAGGTATTTAAACGGATATATTTGGATATTTTTATAACTACTCAGTTTCTCGCTTTTGTATGACTCTTCTGTGCTGTACTACCCTTAGGAGATCTAGTTCTGCTGCTGCTGTGTATATCCGCCCATCAGATATCGCTAGTCTGGTCCCTGACACATACTCAGGGAAGGAAGATGATGAGACACATCTGCCGTTAACCCGAGTTATTATTACAGGGGTACAAGTTGTCCTTCATGTTATTTGACATCTAAGACATCAAAACATCGCCAAACTGATAACAATTTTTATCCCGAATGACTGTCAAAATGTCAGGAGCGAGGTGCATCCCTGTCTCGATAGGGGTATTGGTGAATTTGAGGCAACCTAAGGGAATTGATTATCTCACGAAATGGGAGAAAATTGAGTTTGAAAAATATGCCAAAATAAAATTCCACGTTTAATTGTCGTATTTCTCATTTTGCACAGAGTGCCCTGATTTCTTTATCGCTACACTTACTAGGTTTTTTTCACTAATCATTAAGCATTTGAGGGGAGAAAAATGAAATTGAAAAGAATGTGAAACGTTATATCAAGCCATTTTCAATTATATCCTATTTTTCTCCTCTTTCTAGAGCGGTGTTTTTAGCTGAACTACCATTAAGTTGCCACTTATAATTCAAAGACTATGCTAAAATAGCTAGGAAGTTTTGCTATCAAAATAAGTGAATCTTTTTTATATAGTAACAATTACGGATTGGTTTCCCATTGCGCAGTCCAATTTTTGTTCTGATTTATATTACTGCTTAATATGTTATAACCCACGGCAAGGCATAAAAGTCCACTAGGTAATAAAGAAAAGAAAGTCGTAAAGAATAAAGTTGGAGTATCAAAAGAGTCATTCTTCATTTGATAGTTGCATTCCGGATGTACAATAGTTATTTAATCAATAGACCACTGCTGTGCGTTCAAAAATTCAAATTTCTTCTTCTAGACTTCTGAGCAAAGTTCCGTTCATAGTATCCAACATTATTGACCGGTTAAATAATTAGAGAGGTTGGTCTTACCACTTTAATTCTGTAATTTTCAAAGACCAAAAGGAATTAGTTTTGTAATATTTTGCAATTAATAATGTCAACTGCCATCTAGACGCATCAACCTACGACTATAAATCCCAGCATTTGTTGAGGATGCGGTGACTCATCGAAGCTAAATACTGTGCGTCGGAGTATTAAAACCGTCTCACTTTTCTGGCGTATTGATAGTCGATAACAAACGGAATACACTCTTGACATTGGATGCTAAGCCTAGATGGGAGCATCGTGCTGAGACCACTCTATTAAGTTATTAAGGCGGCTCTAAATGGACAGTTTTTATTCTCAAACTTTTAGAAGCGATACAAATAACTTAAATAGAATGAAGTTGTAAGAATGCGATGCTCAGTGAAATTTGTTGAACTAACATCCAATAAACGACATATCGGTATTTCAGTTATTTATAGGAAAGAAGTGACGATATAGTGTTCAAACGGAAAAAAATCGATATGCATACGATGAAGACCTGGTAATGAATATAGGTAATGCATTAGCTTGCATCTAGATGCATGAATTTATATTGAAAATCATTCAGGAATTGGTATCATTCCATACCCAGTTTTATAAAACAAATATTTCATGTACCTTTATTCAGACGAGGTGATAAATGGTTTAATTTAATGAAGGAGGTTTTATTCTAAGAGATTTAATCTTAGTTTTACCATTTTTCCATTAATCAGCCCAAATTACTGAGAGCTTTCTTCAGTAATTTTTGTCTAACTTAACACTTCTTAAAACTTCTTGATTGTAATGAGGAAGACTAGGTAGTTTATGAACCATCGTTTTGTCATCATCTAGTATTTTTGCCACCCTTTTCTAAGAAAATTTCAAAAATCAGGTTTTACTCGATTTAGAAGCCAACAAATTGTGGACTTTATTCACTTTCAGACCACTTGATCTGCACCCATATTTTCACTTCAAAAACATTTACTACTAAGTCCAGTACAATGTCTTCATACGTTAAAATTATACAAAATACATTTTCTCTCTATAATTCCAAAGATCACTTTTAAATTGTGGATGAATTTGAAGTCCCAACAGGCAAAATATTTTTAACACAGTAGCAGCTGTTTCTCTGCTGTCAAAACTGACATTTTTATGATCATGTTGGTGTATACATTCATCCAACATCATTTTTATGCTTTGAGCCTACTTTTGTTTTCTCTCTAATAAAACACGGATATTATTATTTCGCACAAAAATTGGTAACCAGCTATCTTGGTTGCTTGTCTAGGTGATGCTGGGGGTCTGATATTGAATAGTGTTCCGCAGTATGCGTCTATGCGATTGGAGGAGGTGATTTTTCAGGTCATTTGTCAGGTCAGCATGGTGGAATCAACGTGTTCTGAATCCCGGCTCTATGGTCACCTGGCGAATATCTATGCGGAAATGCAGTCTCATCTTCCACCTCGTCAATCCATCTACGCTGCTATCTCCTCCCTCATCAAATCGGGTCTGATATACTACTGTGGTGAGTCCTGCAGCTTGGTTACGATTTTTTAATATCGTTTTAACAAAATCTTGCAGAATTCCTGGGGCTAACTGACGTTTGGCTAAGAGGCTTTCTACAGAAAAGTGATAAGTTGAATTCTTATTCTCGCCAATGGAAGTTTGACACTCGGTCTAGTTTAGTCTCAAAACAATTATTGATCTTCAGTTTATAGTGAGGTAAAGTTACATTTTTAAATAACAATATAACTGTAGAAATGTTAGAATGTGAATTAAAATTGGACGAAATTTCAGAGAAAGTTCGATTAGATTTATATTAGTACGTCTTTCTCTTTGCAAAACATGTATTTCATCCAGTTGTTGAATTTCATTTTCATTCAGGTCTCTTTGTTTACCTTTAGTATATTTGCGGTAATCAGTCAATTATATATTTTGAATTTGACTTTATTGCTGGAAAATCGGCCCTTAACGAACACCTGTTAGACGTATGCGAGTTGTCTTAAAATTTCAGAGAGGATTTTAGCTAGTGCATTGTCTTCTCCATGAATCTAATAACATTTATGAAAGCTGACCAGATATGCCATCACCATCCAATCTTTCAATCTTCGTCAAAATGGGTGTACCCTTTCTGCAATCAGATCCGATTTGTGAAATCAGGATTATAAAAAATACAAATGAATACAAACCTTCACTCCCAAACTTCAACATCTATTTTAATTTTACTCAATAGTCTTGAAATCTAAACTCAAACTGCACGCTCTAATATCAAGAAATGAAGGATTTAAGAACAAAGGGGCCCAAACCACAGCTGGAGCTATGTATAACTCCTAGTTTCAAGACTAAAATTCCCCAATTTGCATTTCTCCTCTTGATAAATATTGTACTGAAAGTAATATGTAACCGACAGAACGAAGCCCAAAGCTGTTGAGTTGTTGTTTTGTCTTGGTATGAGCAATTCCCACAGATAACATCTAAGAAACCATCATCTTTATTAATATGCGGGCGTTCGCCACTCCTGACGGCTTGATATAGGTTCAAGGAAAATACTGTTGTCTGTACGACCGTCTTTTGTTCTCAAAACATCTAAATCAGCTGTAGTCTGGACATATCAGGTGAGGCAAAGATTATATCGGCGGGAACTGGACATCCTAGCATTACATATGCACAGAGAAGCCCTAATTTACAGCGCATTGAATCTTATATATGATCTTTAATTTAGTCTGTAATCGTATTTTGTGTTTGTGTTGTGGGTTGTTTTTACCCATAATTGATGTGGACGGATACTTTCACTTAATCCGATTGGTCACAATTGGTTAATTAAAGTTTGTGTCTAAGATATGAATTAGTCATAGAGAATATACGTTTATTTGAGTGAGATGAGAACAAAATCTCAAGACGCTGTTCCTAAAACAAATAGTCCGATAAATTTGGAGAAGGGTATCGAAAAAGACGTTTTGACCTTCCATCAGACGTATAGTAACAAGGAATATTAGCTCAAGTTGCCTTTGCAATTTATCCAAAATCGAGTTTGAGATAGTGAATACAAGGAGATTCACTATGCTTCAGGTGAGTTGCCAATATTATTATATCCTTTGTCAATCGCAAAAAAATTTTGTCATACACTAATATATGAAATTTTTTCATCGCATGATGCTTATATTGACCATCAGGGGTTAAACACAGTGCTATCAAATCCTAGCAAAAAGACCTCCATCGTTCTATTGCATTTGTATTATTTTACAATAGCTCTCCATTTCAGCTGTTATGCTTGTCCTTTATCACCGCAAAAACCTTACTATTGAAAATATATTTATTTATATATGATGTACAGTACTTCTGCTAATCTCTATTGGGTACTTTTATGCATTCCTCCTTTAAATTCATGAGTAGTGGAAGATAAAATTGGTTCAGTAAGCTTCTTGGAATTTATTCTCATTATCAATTTTTATTTATCAATATTTATCAATTATCAATATTTAAAATTAGTCTCTGTGTATGAGCTCTCATATTTACTCTACTCTGGGATCTCGTATTATTGGTATATTTAATTTCGTCCCATTTTTTGTCCGTATCTATTAGCGCTAATTAAGCCGCTAAAAATTCAGTGTCCACCTGTTATTTATTTAAGATTAATTAATTTACGCCATTATACGTTTATTATTAGGTCACGCTTATCGTCTGCACGTTTAACCCACAAGTCGGGCACGCAATTCTTATGTGACTTTCTAGAGTATTTAATGTGATCTTTCATTTCTCATCCTCCTACTTATTGATCTGCTAATCTTAGACGTTTGAATTAAATTTATCGGAACTCAATCAGAGTATGTATTAGAGAAGTCTTACGAAGAAAGCAGAATAAATTAGAAATGAGTCTATCTTTATTACGATTTGTCAGCTAATCTTCGTATACCTAGTTTCCCGTGTCCAATGATCAATCAGTACATCAATAGTATATCTAATCGCGACATCTGGTGTGAATTCAACATTCTCTGTCACTGAATGATTAATACGATGACCTCAAAACATTTATTTATTTACTTACTCCTAAGAATGACGTAGGTGGTATTCCTCCGTCACATTTGTTTCGAGTTGTTGGAAGTGTTTAAGGCTTGAAAGATCGGAGCATCTACAAATAAATAAATAAATAATAAAAAAAACAAATAAATAAATATTTGTTTTCCAGAAAACAAAAGTGTTATCTATATCGTGGTAAAGGTAGGGAATTAAGTTTAAAATCGGGGTATTGGGAATTACACTTTATTTCAGGTAAAATAAAATTTTAGGCAAGAAGATTGGGTGCCTTTAAGACCCGATCAGAGGTCGGCTTGACTCACGTAGTATCATTTTCGCTGCCTCTACTGCTAGACTATTGAGAAACAGCCACAAGACCACTTTGGTTGAGCATCGTAGTGGCCCATTTCATAATACATTTTTTCTTCAACACAATTTAGAAACTAGATGAATGGTCTGAGTTTCAATATCATATTTCTGTTGGTTTCCTCCTAATTGATTTCATGCTCGCTGGCTCCTAGATTTTTCGTAGAAATATGCCATTTTCAAATAAAAAATGATCTAAAGTTTGTGATCCGTAATAACAAGAATACGGGGTAGAAGTAACTTTAAAATTTTTTGAAGGAAAACGTTAAGAAAATGAAGACGAAAAGCCGGTTTCCGTAACATGATTATTTTTGCAGACGCAGATATGATGACTTTGCTCCGTCAATGGAGAGTCGGTCTTAACGTTCAGCCATTCGCTCTAACCCTTTCCCTTCCCCGCGCAATTTTTTGAATAAAGTCATAATCCTTTTTGATCTACCGATTGATGTGATTTACGTGCGTTAACATACATTTTAGTTACTCAATTCCTTTGTTGTATGGATGAAGATCAACCCCGTATCGACAAGTAAAAAAATACGCATTGATGGACCTATATTATTCTGCGCAATTGATATATGATTCTGTATTTAATTTCTTCTATTCTTCCATATTTCTAAGCTACATAACATTGAAGTACCACAAAACAAAGACAGGGACAATATTTTCATGAAGTTGAGGTAAACGTGAATTCTGAAATGGGAAAAATGCATAAATTCAACAGAAATTTTCAACAGGATAAGAAATAATGTTTTTTATTATCTGTTTTCAGTTTGTTCTAAAATGTTTTCACATATACCCATTGCCTACAACTATTATTTGACCTAAAACTAGGACGATAAATTAATCAATAAATACCACGAAAATGAAATACCTGAACTTGCATATGAAAATTGAGATACGAGTAATCGATTTTATTACTGTCGGAAAATTTCTCTTTTTTACGGCTTAGCAACCGCATCAATCCCTACGCGGCTTCCTTATTTTAGATTCACTGTGTCGTAGTCACGTGATTGTAGTAATATAAATTATTGATTGATTTTGCTATATATACTTGCATATCTGGATGCGTTGCCATGGTATGCAGTTGTTCGTCTTCATATCGATTTTCCCTATATGAACCATGGGGACCTCGCCTACTGGGTATTGTCTTTCATTCATGAACTTGTTTTATTCTTATATTTAATTCTTAACGTATAGTACCTGCACATTCTGACTGATAGGTTTCTTCTCTATCTTTGTATTTCTTCCATACTGACTCATACTCTGATCCTAATTTTCAATGAACAAAGAAAGCAAAATCGATCAATCGCATTATTTTGCCTCACTTCGCATGCTCCTCACAATTTGGATTGTCCTCCCTCAGTACGGACACCTTCCTCTTTTCTTTCAGTTCCTCCTTCCACTCCTTCCTCTTATCCCTCTCCAATTGTCCAATAAACGTGAGGTCCTACTCAAATCATGATCTTCTCAATCGGTAAAGGCCGTTGTTTCCTCTTTGCCTTACACATATAGGTTGATTTGATCTATATCCTAAAGTAGTTTTATTTGGGATTAAAACTGCTTTACATCCCATTGAGTATTTCAATCTTGGCATTCTGTCTAATTCTATCCACTGTTCGAAATATTAATGAACATCTCAGATTGCAATATGATGATTTTCCGTACAATTGGTCCCATATTTTCGAGTGGACTTCTGGATCTGACATTTACTTCTACTTCAGTACGTATAAAAAGTGAATGAATGAACCCGATCCACAGCCACAAAGAATCAGAAATAAAAACAATTCGTTTGAAGAAAAAATGGACTTCGAACAGATTCAAATGTCAGTGCGGTTTGGTCCTTCTTATTGGGTGTCACTGGATACAAAGGTCCTTTTTGTGAAATGTCAGCCCTGATGCAGCCAAGTTAGGGTTCACTCGCACTTGCTACCCTGTCATTGTTTATTCTATCCCTCCCTTTTCTCTTTCATCCGTGAGATAAATTTTTTACATGAAACAAAAAGGCAGCTTGTTGTACTTCATCCTTAGCCAAAGAGACATCAATATTTTTTTTAATTTCGGGATAGTAGACATGTAAAGAATAGAAGGGATAAAATTTTCTCTTTCTCTTTCAATGGTAATAAGTTTGCGTGTTTTTATCACAAACCATATCAGTGGTACGAAGTGGGCAAAAGGACTGATAAACCTCGTTGTTCCATTATTTAAAGGCAGATCTTTGCAATTGGTCCACTTTGGATGGTAGGTTTAGACATTCCTAAATCGATTTCCGTTTGGTACAATGACTAGTGATATTTAAGATTAGAGATCATATCCTCGATCGCCTACATTCCAGTTCAGATCACTCTGAACCCGTTTAAATCAGTTTGTGAGAAAATTCTGAATTAGAAATTCCTTAATGGCAGCCTAAGGGCTCTTAGGTTGCACTAATTGAAATTGTCCGATATGCAGTCAGAGCATATTAAATAGGTTTTTGGATTTAAGTCGACCTAACTAAACTGTGTTATGAGCATAAAAACAGAAAGTTTTGATGGATTTAAAGGGGCAGTCTTTAGAGAATAACGATCGATTTCTTTAAATTCAACTCTTATCTATTTTATTGAAAACTATGCCCAAATACCCAGAAGGAATCCGTCTTGACAGGATTTAGTCATAATATAATATAAGGAGATATAATTGTTTGATAGATATATTTGAAAGAGACTAGGTACAACAATTTATTGGACTGTGTTGAGTAAATTTGTTTTCTTGAAACAACAACAAACAGCAAACAATTACTGATAAGGCAGACTATTAGAAAAGTTTGAAGGACGCTATTGATGCGATGTCAGTGAAATTTTAAATGATATGTTGAATTTGTTTTTCAGTTCATAATGGTGCTTTTTCTTTTTAATTTCGTTTTAAAGCTGCACATTTTTCACCAAAATTTGAATGTAAATTCATGGTTGTTTAAATCTGTTCTAGTATATATATATATATATATATATATATATACATAACTGCGCAGAAAGGAAAGGCTTATCGCCTAGCCAGATTTACTATTCACGAAACAAAACTGTTGAATGAAAGCTCGTTATGAAACGCAAAACTCTTTTGTACTTTTTAAAAAAGCAGTGTCTTGGAATGCCTTCAAAGTATATCGCTTTGGGATTTTTCGCAATTACTTGTCCAAAACTGGGGCATTTAAAGTACAGAGAATCCTCTGTTTTTTTCGTTCTATGCACGTTTATCCGTATTTAAAGAAGAAAATATTATTAAATCTTCCAGGTTCAGATTGTACTAATTCTTCTCTTCGAAATAATTACATTTATAAATGGTTCACCTTGAGTAAGTTCTGTTGAGTTCTGTTACATTAAATCCATATATTTTCGTTACATTCTGATAGACAAAATATTCTGTTTGTAAATCGCAGCTTATGCCAACTAATAGTTTTGTAAATCCAAATCCCAATCTTCCGAGTTGGGTAAATTCGGGCGCATGCTTTCTTCTACTATCAGAGAAATGTAAACTAGTTTACATGATTACGAAGATGCAGACAAATAGAAATTTTCGCTCTTTCCATACAGGCATCCAAATAAATGAACTTTTCTGGACGGATTATTACCATCTCGTGCCGCGAAGGCCTTTTTGATAAAGTTGCCCCAATCACAAATTGGTTTTTACACAAATTTTTGGACTTTAGACCAACATCCCTGAATTTCACAGTCCGCTTTCCTTTTCGTCGGTAAATGTTACTTTGAAATTTGGACGCCCCTTATCTAATTCACATCTTGTATATGACCTTTAAATGAAATGACCTAACATTCTAAATATTTTTATTTTTGAGACTGCAAAGATGCCTAATTTTATACTGATTTATTGAAATATAATTCATTATATTGATATACTCCGAAATATTATGTCCTGAGGGTGATGCTATCCGGTTTCGTTCTAATAGGGTGGGATTTAATCATCGTCTTAAAGGTCATTTCGTATATGCACTTTGATGAGCATGGAATCGTTTTCATTTTTCAATCTTGCAATTAGAAAGCAGAAAAAAGATGTGCTCCAGATGTCTCATGCGAATAGTACCGAAATCAGAGAAAAAGAGAAGGAACTGAAGTGTAAACGGAATAGAAGACAAAAAATGAAATTCTTTTTCATTAACTGCATTAGTTGATTCAATGTTAACTTGGCTAAAAATATGCTGACAACAGAAAGACCTTCTCTTATTATGATCGAACAATTACTATGCGGAAATCTCAGGTCTGTTTATACAATGCGCATTTATAGTCAAGTAAGTAGATTTGTTGGAGAGAAGACTAAGGAATACGGGTCACTAGTATAGACTTGCTACCTGGCTTCACCCTAGCATCTTAGATCTTCACCAAAAATTAGAAACTGGGACAGTGACAGAGAATTTAGTTTGGGAATTCTAATAGAAGAGAGCAAGAAGATATTCACTTCTACGTGTTTGTGGATTAATATTGTTACTATTTTGGCCTAGAACTAGGAAATGCAGACGAAAAATGTTCCAAATGATAACTTTAACATCGTTCACCCTGGAAAGGACAAAATTAATCACATTGTAGAGACATTCAGATTAGGTTTGATCATATTATTTTATTTCTCTATGCTCGTTTGAAGTGATATTGGAAAATCCTTCTTCCATGTATTATTTTTTTCTAAGACATTTTTCCCAATTTGCTGCTAAAGAGGCAACTTATAATAAAATTGAGAATTTTAAATTTCCTTATCCGTTTGTAGTTAAACTGTGTAGTTAGTCATGAGATAAATGTCATCGAATTTTTTCCTAGAACTTGATCAGTTTTGACAGTGTGTCCACTTACATTAAATATTCTCTCTTCGAAAGCCATTGGTAAAGCAATTCCTACACATTTAGCAATATGTGGGTGATTTCAGTTGAAATAATTTACTTTGGCTATCATTAATCAATAAATTACCGATCATATCCACATTTCGTACGTTAATATGTCTGTATTGGCCAAATCATTCGTTCAATTTTCTTCCCAGTTCAGGTCTTCCGATCGTAAATGGGAATCAACTATCCCAATCTTACTATTATCAGTTAAAAGTTTTTTATTATCTGGTTAACGTTTAGATGCACTTTTTTTGGAATTCTTCACTGCAATTTCATCATTTATTATTGACTTCGGGCTGAATTTGTTTATTCAAGCAAATAGCTTATGAACGTTACACTTGGTCGTTATGCCAACATTAGTGTTAGGCAGGAGCTTCCTCTTGAAGCGAATGACAGTTCGTATTCTAAAATTCTGTTGATGTTGATTTCATTTTTCTTAAAATTAGTAATTTCCGGATCGAAGGCTGTAAAAATATTTCTAAAGCTATTGAGAGTGGCACTACTTGAAAAATCTATTAAATTAAGTGTTCACACCTATTCTCTTGATGAATGCGAAAATATTTTAATGAGAAACTCTAATTCTACCATGTCTTTTGTTGACCAGCTTTTTATTACTGCTAGTAGCCAACCAAATTACTGGATGTGCATTGATGCACATTGAACTCTTAATCTCTAGTCTTGGAGACGATGACGCTTTTCAGAATAGACTTCTAGCACGAACAGTTAATATCCTTGGTATCAACTTGTGTTGATAAGATTATGTGTACTGATGAGTCAAGGCTTCTGGTATAGCTAATATGCATTGCTACGCAACTTGATTACAATTAGAATTTCTGTGATCCATTTACTCAAGCAGGAAGGGAAGTTTTCCTTTTTCCTCTTTTTTTTCCATGGGGAATAAGGAAAAATTGTGGATTTACGTTTTGAAATCAGTAGGTTGTGATTAAACGTTCTTTCTTTAATTCAGGATCTCCAGTATCTTAGGATGCATTGATCACTGATTACAACAGAGAGTGGTTTTATTTAGCAATGTTCACGTCTTGGAGCCTTTAAATTGCCTTATTTTGTTCTTTCTTGATCAATTCTCATTGGAGAGGCAGATTATGCAACCTCGCTAGCATGTGTCCCTTAACACGCACAGTGTTGCTTTGTACCCGTTTGTTCTAATTTCTTCCAAAAGCCCAACAATTAGACTTTGACAAAGTGTTTCTTACAGATGCACTATTATGTTCATTCAGACTTGTAAGTTATTCTAATCCTCTGATTGAACTGAGACTGGGATAAAGTTATTCCACAGTACAGCAGTAACGTTAATTTACAGTTAGGGTTTTTCATAATGTGCCTCGATTTTTAAATAGTTTCTAACCTGTCGCAGTTCATTAATATATGCAAAATCTGTGAGTTTTGTGTTCCAATTCCCTTTTTTGTGTTCTTAATAAAGTTTTCTCTAACACTCATCTTGGGTAGACTGGTGGCATCCTGTAGTCTCTGAGAGAAAATTCTGCTTTTTCCTTTATCAGCCAAACTTAACCAGAACGGTTGAAAATTCTACTCACTGGATGTGCGCCAATGGGGACCAAATCCGTGACCTTTGCTTACGCCTGCAATTTCCTGATCCACTCAGGACTATGGTTTTGAGTCGTGTTAGGCAGTTCTAGATGGGCTTTGTGCCGATCTGACCTTCCCCATGGTTTGCTTTCTGAATTGTGCCGATAACTTGACAAGTTTCGATCTCACTAAATATTTTTATGGGAAGTTACTTTTCTATTACCTTAGAGACTATTGTAATAGATTCGAACACCTACTCTTTCGATAAATTTTAACTTTATCAGCTATAATACCGAACTATGTATTCATGTTTAGATTGTCAGCATTAATCTCAATTAACTGAATTAAAATATCCCTCTTAAGAAATGTTATTTCCCTGTAACATCCATATGTTCGGATTATTTAAACTTAATTTAGACATTCAAATGATTTTAACTAGACTGTATTTTCAGAAGAAAAATAAACAGGGTACGTAAAATTCTTTAAAACATAAAATTGTTAGCGCACGTAACAATTTGTCCCTTAAATACATGGCTTTTTGTTTTCGTTTAGTTTACGTGATATTTCCCTAACAACTTGAATAAGGAAAATTTTGTATTATAGCTTTTCTATTTAATTTACTTATATCTCGATGTATAGGGAAGTTGATCATATGATGGTTTTGGCGCAGCTTTCGAAGTCCACGTCTGCTAAATCAGAGTCCACTTATTCAATGATCGTTAAAGTGGTGTAATATTAAGGTGTAAGAAAAGTGGATAGGCTTTTTGTATATTATGGCTCTTTCTGCACTGTTATAATCCTACTTTCCAGTAATTTAGTTTCTATCACTAATATCTGGGTTCGCACTAGATATTACCAGAATACAATTGTCTCAGCTCCAAATTTGACAAATGAGGCAGATGCACAAGTACACCTAAGACACTTAGTTTAACAAAGACTCCATATATTCGAATATAATTAGGCCTCATATATTAATGTTAAAGATCAAAACAATGCCAAAACGGTGATAATCTTTGTCTCGATAATTGCCATGTTGTCGAGACCGGCAGGCGTCCACATATTGACAAAAGTGATGGGCGACTTAGTGACCGCCGATGGGAATTGCTCATCCCGAGACAAGGCAACAAATCTGTCATTGACTTTTGTTGGCTTCCTTTTCACAATATTTTCACTTTGCACTGCTGGTTTCTTCAATTATGATTGAAAGTGAAAATTCTCTTTCCATTTATACTTGAAGGACAAGGTTATAACTTGATGACCCCAGACAAGATGCACGTGGCCAATTGGTTACGCAGCCTTCCAGCCAGTGGATATTTGAGCACAGACTACCGACCTCCAAGCCGACGTGAAGTAAGCAAAGCATCCCTAGTGCTCAATATGCCTTCATCATCTTCCGCTTCCCAGCAGCAAGAACCAACATGCCAAATTCATCAACAACAAAAACAGCAGACAACCTCTTCCCAATTACCCCTTCCAAGACCTCTTAACTCAGCTTCTTCCCTTGGCCGAGGAGGAGGCGTCGAAGATACTAGCGAGGAGGAACCACCAAGCTTCCGGTCTTCTGAGGACCAGATACTCTTTCCTTCTTCCTCCCTATCTCCTGTTCCCACTCCTCCCAATCATAATCATCTCAGTACCTCGGGCAACAATCTGGCTACACGGGTGTGTTTTTTTATTCTTACCATAAATTTCAACATATTGGGAGCTACCTACAAAAGACTCAAAGTCCCAGAGGCAACATGTCTTAGCTAGGTCACAATTTCATTTACGGTATCGGTTTTAACTGTTTAGATAGCCAAACTAAGCGCACTTGTCAATTATACTCAAGTCGCCGTGGTCCGACACGCCGGATACAGCATAAACTAAACTACATTTGGTGATATAAGAGAGCTGTGATCATTTTAGTATTGCAGAACATATTTTGTTTGTTCATTGAATTTTACTACGCCATTACATTGATGTATTTTGAATTGAATAACAGGAAGGGGAAGCAGTAGATTTCATCTCTACTCTTTCTTTCCGCCGTCAGAGGTTGACAGTTTATCACGAAATTCGTGCAAGAATACAGCCTGAGCATAGCGATCACCTTTCATGTCCAAATTACGTGTTTACTGTAGCGTATACCAAAAGGGGAGAGAAGTAATAAGAAGATATGTACAACACGCGTTGCTAAAACGTGAATTTAAAACATAACACTACCAATTTTATGCGAATGTTCGTCCAATAGAAAGCAATGCTTTCACCCTATCGAAGAAATAGTTTTTCCACCAACTTAATGGTCATTAACGGTTGCTCTAAGTCTTACAAAATACAAGTATGGTTAAATCGTCTTATGACACAACCCCACCACCACCACCATTCTGACATTATTTTGTAATTTATAGGAATAAAATACAATTGCTAGTACATGTGCGTACAGATATTTTTTAAAAAGTAAATCCAAAATATGTTGGTCTACTATGGCTTAAATAATCAACTTAAGCAATTCTAATCTCTCATACTACAGAATTTTGCTTCAACGAAATTCATGAAAGAACAATAAAGTGTTATCATAAGCAATGCTTTTTTACTTTATCGTCCAGATCGATTCCTTTAATGTTATAAATATCGTCCCGAAACCTGATCTAAATTGGCCTTTAAGGGACTTTAGATATGAATGCAGTCGGTTTTTGCGGGTGGATGTTCCTAACAAATACCCCACTTAGAAAAATATACTTGTATGAATCCTTTAATCAGTTCTGATTAGTGGGAAATTGAAATCCCAAACTCCTTCGGGCCTAATCCCCTGTTTTCTTCGCTTTTCCGAATCGTAGACTTCATACTTACTTTGTAAATAAAGTTAGTTATATTTAAATTATGAAAAGAACATTTGAAAAAGAATTTGATGGATTTAATAGATTTTGACTTGTTCAGGTTATTTCAATGGCTTCGTATTGAATTCTATTGTTTGATAATAAATTGCACCAGGTAGGTGGGGGCGTTCTATTTTTAGCTCTCTACCAAGTGACCAATTATCGAAGAGGTCACTTTTGTTTTTCCTTGGACGCGTGTTCAGTCAGTGTGTGTGTTAAGTGCAGTAATTTGTGGGTTGGTGTACCAAAATTCAACTGTACAAGATTTCATTCACATGTCCATTGACAATTAGTAAAACGGTTGAAACACTACCTCTGACTATCGACGTTGAGATGTTGTTAAATAGTTTTGTGTGTGATTGGTAAAACTACATGCTAATACTAGGATTGTACAGTGAACTTTTCCTTCTCTATTTCCCACTGACCTTGAAATTTCAACTTTTTGAATACAATTTGGATTTCTTGAAACAGTAATTGTACTTTTTTCTTGATTATTTTCTCCTATTTTTTGCTTTTAAAATGTCTCCATATCTACCTCACTGGATTAATCCCCACTTTCCCAAACTTGCCGCCGATTTGCACCCGCAAGTTGATTTGAATGTCCCCGCGCTTTATTTTTGCAGACTAAATAAGGATTTATTAGAGAACATCTTATAGACAAGTTAGAATGAAAGGACGTAAGGTATAAAGGTAGACTTAAGGTTAGAGGAAGCCAAAATTTTGCCGCCATGGTTCAATCCGTCTTTAGTAGTTTGGGATTGTAATTAAGTAATTTCATTGGTCCCCGTACTCCCATGCTGGTTTGTGTGGTGTCAAGTGCTTCCGTACGGGCTGGTAAAGTTGCTAGCTTAGTATACTTCCAATTCCTCAGTAGCAACCTCCTGGCTGATCTACACTTCGGCTTCCCGAATCAAGATTTATTTATGCCTCTGCTTTTGTTTTTTCCCCTTTTAAATGTGGGGAAAAGGTAAGCCTTAAGACGAATGAATTGTTCCCTATACTATGTTTTGATTCACAGAGAGTGGTATCAGAATCTAACTGTTAAATTAACGTTTCAAGTTGCATTTTTGAGTGGCTAAAGTTCTCCAAATGGTCACTCTCAAGTTCCTTTTGGATCAGTATCTTCTTTGAGAAAGTACGTCATTTATTAAACTGTTTTAATAGCGAAAACCTAGGATTTACATATGCATCTCCGGATCTGGACCTTAGGAGTTAAATGTTGTTAATACGTTAGGTCAAGTTTCACGATGATTGTGTTGAAGGAAAAATGATCCCATTTTAGTTCGCCTACGTTTAAAATGTTTAAAGACTACAATAATTATGCCCCAAAGGCTCATTTGTTTTCCTACCATTAATGTGCATCCAGTTTGGATGATTTGCTAGTTAAAATATCTTTGCTATTCCCATCTGCCTGCTTTACCTGACTGTTAGGATATATATGGAAACGTTAAAATCATGTAAACTCGTATTATCCTGCTTTCTTGACCTTTGAAAGCAAAAGTGAGTTGTAATTATAAGATTGGGCATCCTAATTAAACAACCAAAATTCACCCAGTAATCCAAAGGAGAAGTGATCTTGGATTTGAATTTCGAAACTTGAAGCAGTGGACTAGCTGTTAAGTAAGTATTCTACAACTCGAACCTTAAAATCAAACCAAACAGGACCTCTGTGATATTCTGACATCTTTCCAACCCCTTTTGCTTTGTCCCTTTCATAAACTCTAACGTTGCTTTCTCACAGCGAAAATTTGTCAATTTATTTTGCTTTGCCGTGGGCTCTAATAAAATTATTAGTTAAGATCTAGTCGACAAAAAGCAAATATGTAGATATAAGAAAAAGAAATGCATTAGTTCAGGCGATGGCATCGATTTCACTTAATTGGTAATTTCGTAAATCGTTAGAAGTCTGATAGCATTTAGGCTCCCTTTATGTGATTGACTTAATGACAAAATTCGAGTAATTACGATAGAAAGTTGTAAATGACGGTAGTAGTCATTCTTGCCGATTGTCATCTTTATGACTGCTACATGACGCTCTCCTAGTCGTATTTTATTACTCCATCTGCCAGTTAGCAAGATCACATTTATTCTTCCATATTTTTTAGAGTTCCAGCTTTGAAATCCCAATGTCATTGCTCTTACCAGCTTGATAAATTTCAATCAAACGGGGTAGGAGGGAAGGGATATTCGTATTAGAAGAGAACGGAGAACTCGCGTTAGCCTTGAAAATAGTAAGTGGACAATGTAGGCGTTTGATGATGCGAAAGAATTCGATAGTTCGCTCACAGGCCGAGCCATGATTCATACGCAGAAAAAAGCAGAAAATCGGATTGAATCGATAGACGAATTATGATAGTCAAACTTAGGCAATGTGCAAAATTATTAAGACTTATTAAGGTGACCTTTTGCTAATTGAAGAGTGCAAATACTTAAAAGAAATGTTAATAATTTAGGTAGTATTTTGTAGTTCAGCGAAACATCTTCCATTGGATTACATTGAGTTAGTGGTGGAAATAAAAAATGTTTTGAGTTTAATTTACGCAGTCTTTTTAAAGCCTCCAACGTTCTGTCATTGTTGCTTATTTGTTTTAATTAGCTCCCTCCTTCTGGGTGTTTTAAACGCCTAATTTAATTGTCCATTTGCGTGGCGTTGCAAGTAAGACCTTGCGTTGGAACAGAACTTCTTGAGAAATGATTAGGCTGAGAAATCGGGGTAGTGTATTGCGAAATGAAATGTATGTTATAAGCTAAAGGCGCATTTCATTTAGTCATATCCCATTTATCATTATCAAGCAAATCATTCAAATCAAATGGAAAAGCAGACATTAAAGACATGTTTTAGAAAAAAAATTTACTTGGATTTCGGCATTTTGCACTGTTTTTCAGTGATGCTAAAAGTGGAAAGCTTTATTCCAATAGAGCATTGTTTGAAGACTCTTGAAAAGCTTTGGGATGCAAAATAGTCATTTTGTGAAATGTGCGAGTTCGTTTGAAGTCTGCATTAAAGATGTGAGTTGGATGTAAGGCTTTCAAGATACTATTTGCTAGAGGGAGCCGAAAGCGGAATTCGAAGATCTCTGTGAATTTTTATTAATATATCAAAGATTTATAGATTATCGAATCCGTTGACTTAAGCCAATTAACTATCACAAATTTGTTGAACTTGAATGACACGGCCTGGTCTTCCTTATTATTCTTATTTTCCTTATTTTGATATTACTCATATTATTATTGTTATTATCATTAATATTTCCCGTCACACTACAAATAACATTTGGAAGTTTTTTATCTTAGGAAAGCATCGGAACAAGGCGAGCACCAAGCTGGTCCAATAAGCGATGGATCGGGAGAAGAGATCGAATATAACCAGATAGTGAAGTCAGGGTATCGAGAGTTTTACTTTACTTGAATAGTTCGTGGTAGGTGTGGCTTGGTCAAAGATTGATTAGTCGACGCGAGCTAGGATCTTTCGATTTTTGAAGAACTTGATTTCTTAATTAAAACCAACAGTCTGATGGATGAAATAGCGTTTTATGTCCCAAAGGCACCTTAGGCAGTGATTTGGCTGTATCTGGTCTACCATTATCATGATACAGCCACTCAAGCATTAAACACACAAAGGTTTGTTTGTCTGGAAACTAGGCTATGTAGGACAATATGATACCTAAAATTTAATTAGCCATCGGAAGGGGTCACATTTGGTCAGATTAAGAGGGGGTCCGATTAACCTAGATTGGAATATTCACCTATACACCACAGCAAGCATTTTGTTTTACTCACTGCCACCACCTAGCTCTCTATTTGAACTATATTATTTGTCCATGTTTAGATGCTTTTCCATTATTATACTTTGTAATGGTTTTTAATAGTTTAGCCAAGTATCACTAAATACCTCCCTAGATGCATTCGCTGCTAGCTGTAGGTCTTTATATAGTATATCGATTTCAAAGCTGGGAAAGAGGCAGAAAATCGGAAAGCTGAGTTGCTTCCATGGAAATAACCTTTTCTATTTGGTATCGAAAGTCTTCTCCACAAAGATAAAGAAGGGAAAATCAAAATTCTCAGGCGTTTATGTGAGAAATCTACAGGTTTCTCTCTTGCATGTTCCAGGTAATGAAAGCTGTGATCTATTACAAGAAGGGGTTCTAGCTTAAAAGTATGTGATATATTATAGAGAAAACTCGATGAGCTTTGTGAATTTCACCACTGCAAGAAATGAAAGGGACAAGAACGGTTGTAGAATATTAATCTTAGATGAAAATGTACGGAAGGTAGCAGATTAAATCTGAAAATTCAGGTGTTAGCTTACAAGGGAAAAACCATCAATCTCTTACACTCCGGTCGATGAATCACGGATGAAAGTGAGTTGAAAACTGGATTAAATCTATTGGTATATTAAGGATAGTGGCTCAAAGTAGATTGGGAGTAGGGTTACTACGGATCTATGAATAAACTGACTTGTAACTGTAACCATTTCGTTTACTTCGTAATTTGTATCCTTCAGTTGAAAATAATCTTGGATATATTGAAATTTGTCCCACAGACTTCGAAACTCATTTAAAATTTTATATATTAATCACCTTACAATGATAAGACAAAATGTTTTATTGCTGTAATTAGTCAAAATCGAAATGGATATCTCAAATCCTATTTTGGATTTACTTCAATTAAAATAGAGGGTTTACTGAAATAAGGAGAAGTTATAACGCCAACGCGAGGCGGAAGTTGTCCGATAATATCCCTGTCTAGCCTTCTAAAAGATATTCACCTCCCAATGCATTAATTTTGCTCTGATGCATGTTTTTTTTGCTTCACAACTTTATAATATGTTTTGATTTGATGATATTTTCCTTGAACGAATCTTATCCACTCCCAAAAACTCGGTTCATTGATATTTCAACAAATAGCTTCAAAATGACTGAACTGAAGTTCGTAATACCTTAGGTAGTTCATACTTTCGTGAATACGGACATCTGCTTAAATATCGATCAGTATCGATTTTCTGTCTCACAAAATTCCGTTATCTACATTTAAATTTCGATCTCTTAGACTTAATATGAAAATTACCGCACATCAAAACACAGATGCATGCCATTATTGATTCGTTATCGATCTCTTAATGGTTTTTTTCAACTAGAAGTCCGTTGCGTATTTTTTTCATTTTATCAGAATTATATAACTAAATATTTCACCAGTTTCACTTGTCTTTAAACGAAGTGGCTTGAACTACCTTAAGTTTTATCAACTAAATGACTTCTTCCGCACTGAAATACTTTTTTGGCATAGAATTAATCTACGAAGAGAGATAATGATACTAGACTAAGAGAAAAATGTATGTATTTGACGTTTGTGGGCACAATTTGATCCTTCATAAAAGTGCTTTGAGGGAATAGGATTTTCACTCTTATTTTGTGCATGTTTTTCTAAATATTTGAATTAATTTCTTCTGGTCACATTTTTACTTTGTAAGAATCGTTCTAAAACAGTTCATTGATATTTAAACAGGGAGCTTTAAATTCTGTTGATTTCGATACTTTGCTCCTAATACACTAGATAGCACAAGCACGTGTGGTGTCTGTGTAAGTGGCACCTAGCAACTATCGATTACCACGTCCAGTATTTTAGAATCTGCAAATAAATTTTGATATCTTAGGGTAAAGATTCTACACATAACAAGTTTAATTTCAGTTACTATGGCCCTCATGTTTATAGCTATATTACTCCCAAGCCTCTTAGGAAAGCGTTTACCGGCGCTCATGGGTAAAGAAGTGACATCATAGGGGCTCCCTTGCAATAAACTCGAACCTGTGCCTCTTTTATTAGGCGGACTAAATCAGTGCAGTCGGCCATTCCGCTCATTTGATACGAACTGATGTTCGTCGGTTTCGTAACCTGTGATATCGTAGATGCGCATGTTAATTGATATTGGATTCCTATTATTTACCTAGATACATCAAATAATAACAGCAAATTATTTTACAACCGTTTTAATTCAAAAATCATTTTATAATTAAGATTGCTTCATTCTTCATTTTTCAGCTAGTTAAAAGTGGAAGATAAGAATAACTTCATTCTACCTTAAATTTCAAATCATCTTTCACACTTTCAAACTTAAATGCACAATTTTGGTGTGAAAAGAAGCCTGTTAAACCATGTTCAGTGCGCAGGCGCATAATTTTTTTATTTTCCCTTAAAAATGTAAAATTTGTTAATTTGTTAACTTAAACTTTCTGTTGGTTAAGTGGAAAAGTTGTTGCAAAATTGTTGCAACTAGAAAAATTGAATGAAAATTCGCCATCGCTTAACATCCCATGCTAAAGAATACAGCAGAATCATAAACATTTAAACAACCATAATATCTCTGCCTCTTGTCCATCTGGCTGACTAAGCTTTCTCTTTCTTGGGGGACAGATCTGAATTATTTCCATCTGAATAATGTCCCTTCATATTGAAAGGACAAAAGGACCATTTAACCTTTTCTTCACATTTATGCCCGCCTTTATTGAAGGAAAGTGTCATTTTCCCTTTCACTAAGATTGACTTAAACGGAGGTAAGTTCCAGAGATAACCTTACTTTTCAGGAAAGACATCTTCATATTTTACCCTCCTACCTATCTGACAACTGTAATGTTCAAGGCTATGCATCTTTATGTCCAAATCATTACTGTAAAGGGAACATAACTAATCATTGTTTTATCATATGGACTTAATTATCAAGAATTAAAAATATTACAATGACCAAGATTCATGGGATATGCCGTCGTTCCTTTTGACGGTTTCTTATTTACACAAAGTTAATTGAGGAATCTCTGTTCCGCTGTTCACCCGTACTAACTAATTCCAGCTAAGTCCAATTTTATTATCAATAGATCTGTTGCATTAAAATATTCATTCAGTGTAGTCATTTAAAGCGAGAGTGGAGTTTGAAGAGCTTGGTTAAGGAAAAAGAAAGATTTCCCAATATTTAATGCAGATATTGGTCCTTAATTATTCTTGTTCAGATTGAGTAATCTTAGTGGATATTGTTTGACTTAAATTGTTGTCTGGGAAGTCGTCGGTGTCACTGTATCTGTGTATTTCGAGGTCTTGGCATAAATGAACTAGAGTAATCACATTCAGGAACATGCCAAGCTTTATTTTAACCAATTATTATTATTACCACAGCATTACAGAGAAATTTTACAATTTTAATTGTGAGGAGCAACAAAACTCGGTAAACGGACGATCTAACAAATGATAAAATGGAAGAGGACTAAAACGATGCTGAGAGAAACATCAAAGTATCAACGAGTCTTACTTCATTTAACTTTTGGATTCGGGTTGTACAATATTTACTAACTTTCACGATTCGTAACCCGGACTATAAAAATGCTTATCTACGATGTTCAGTACTTAATAACGGATTTTTTATTTAGAAAGTGTCGGTCTTACCGCTTCATTTCACTTTCTTCCAGTGGTTGAAAAAGCACGATATTCCACAATTTACAGTTGTAACTAACTATAAATAAACATTTACTGTCGTCTCATTTGAAAAAAAGAGGTTTAGAGTATCAAAAGCTCATTCTTTTTTATAATTTCGACTGCTGCTACTGATAATGTCAAATATGATGGTCTCTCTTACCTTTTCCCATTTTTATTTGGGCATAAATTGAAAAACTACAGCACGGAGGACCGAATCACAGGCGTTTTATTTTTGCAACTGGAAAATAAAATTTATTTAAATTTACCTATTTTTCTTATTTGTTTATAAAAGGTAACTTCTTGGCTCGTTTATGACTAAATGGGTGGTTATTCTCATTTCAAACCATATATTTTAAATGTCTGAAATCGGCTCCTTCCATTTTCTGATTTTTTTATTATTTTCTTAGCTCAAACAAAAACATTTGCTATTTTTAATCATGGGGAAAGTTGAATAGTTAAGAAAGCGTTAGATCTTCAAATCACATATCATAAGACGGTAGTTTTTCGATATTAAACAAATGTATTTATCCTGCGTATGACATTTGAAGTTATGTAATATTCTTCCTTCATTCTCTTGTCCTTAATTTTATCTGGATATCTGATACCATTATAAGTTTGAGAAAGAATCTCACTAGCTTTTAAAAATCAACGGCTCTGTAATTCTAATGTTGAAGATGCCACCACTAGTTAATCTTTTGAACTCGGTCGGTCCGAGTGTTCTCTTCCATCTGTAATCAAATAATTTTCAACTGGATGAGTTTAAAAAAGTGCATATAAATGTAAGATTTCGTTTTTGAAAATCAACGTCTCCTATACTTTTCGCTCACCTTCCGTGAAATCTTAGCTCCAGTCGAACGCTCTCAAAACCTCAAAGAATGAAATTTTAAGGTTAGTGAGGGGCCCTTGCCTCAACTGGAACAATGTAGAATTTTTTTGTTACAAGATTAATATTTTTATTTTCCTCCCTTGGTACGTATTGTGCCAAGGGGAGGATCAAATCCTAGATATGACATTTTTTGAATAGACAAAATAAAACTTCCTTTATCTTTCGGATTCTTCGGGTTACTTGCTTCTTACTGCTTCTTATCTGCTTCTTACTTGATAAGTATAGTTTCATGTTCCAAAGTTTAAATTTCCATATCTGCTCCCTAGGTTTCTGCATGACAGTTCATATTCGCGTATGTTTGAGCTTATTAGCCGGTAAATTGCCATCGCACTGTTAATTAGCCTTTAGCTGAGACGTAGTGGGGATATACTCTTAGAGTACTGTGTTCTTTTCACCTAATATGTGTCCAATTTATTGAAACCGTCACATTGTAATCTGACTCAACTAAACACTGAAAAGCCAGTAGCATGTTGTAAAAGCTGCTGCATCGCTGCTTCTCGACTATTGCATAAATAAAATGTCATTAATTATCCATTAGTGTCAGTCTATTAGTTACCTTTATGGGTGCTGCTCTGAAAGTGACTAACCCCCTATAGCCATAATAATGCGAGGAAAAGTAAGTTATTTGTACCATCTATGCAAGTATTTGGGGGTGATTTAAGTAATATGTGATTTATTAATGAGGCTGTTTTCCACCATAATCCCCCGCTTAGTAACAGGAGGAAATTCAAAAGAGCTTCATAAATTCACAATATCTTCAAAGCCATAAAAAGCCATGTCTGATGAGATAGAATATGGCTTTTTAATGAGAGGAAATGATATCTTTTGTTCTAAGCTTCTTCATAAAAGGGCAACTGCATAAAAATCCCATCTTTTCTTCTGATTCTATTAGCTACTCACTTGAAATTCAACTTGATTATTTCAACTCTCTTTAAAAACTGTTAAAAAAGATAATAATGTCTCCAAATTTACGGTAATTAAATTTCTATATTCTTCATATTCTAATTTGAGAAAAAGGTTTGTGTTTATTTTTATCTATTTGTTACTCTGGTTAAAATTACTATTTCTAAACAGTGGTTTAACTAGTCGTTAAAACCAGTTGGTTTGCGGCCAGTACAAAGTTGGCACGAACACGAGTCTGCGAATTAATATAAAAAAGTTGAGATAGGAGCCATTTTAACAATAATGCATCTAGGTGCGGTAATTTATATGAAAAATCAATCCGGAACTTAAACCACTACAATTTTTCCTGGGATCTTTATTTAATGTCCTGTTTAAATCTACTTGAATATATTTATTCAAGCTTTTGGTGACGGAGGTATACCTTAATGCACAATAATGAGATTATAGGTAAGTGGTAGAACACACTTTAGTAAAGGCAGCCTTTATAAACGGAAAGCCTGTTTTCTATTAAAATATGTTCACGGTATTTGTATGCGAGTTAACCGAAATTTGGGTCATTATGTGGACGAAATACTCCATTTGGTCATTTTTATCTACTTAAAGCTCTCTTTTCGTTGTTGTCTATTGTTTTTACTATCAGATGTTAGAAAGCCCATAAGTCGATGTAATAAACTTTGGTAATGCAGACATAAATTATGTAGGGATAGTAAGTTAGTGATCATGCCTGTTCAGTTATTATTATCATTAATGGATGCGACCAAGACCCACCCTAAAGCTGTTAGACTAACCTTCCAAAAGAAAATGAAAAAAGCTTCGTCCGTCTCGTTTTTAATGGAAGTGTTCAAACTTCAAATGACTATCTTACATTAAGATAAAGCAAAAAATGCAGTATGGATAATGGCAATTTTATCTTGGTGTTGACTACCTCTGAATAGCGGAACAGTTTAGCCAATTTGCATCTGATAACAAGTGTGAAAAGCGTAGTCTAAATAATAATTTATTATAGAATTTCTTATAGATAAGGCCATATAGAATGGTAGACCATACAGGTCAATAAGGGTATGAAGGGTAGAAAAACTGTCAAAAAGCATAGAAAGGAACAAAGACGAGTGAATGATTGAGCATATTTGGCGTTTAAATTTCTTACTGGTCCACATTTCATTTAATTGATCTGTTAGCTTTTTCAGTAGCAACGTGTCTGGTGTCCTAAACAAGTTTTTTTTGTTATTTCTAGCTTTCGTCACAGCATCTTCAGCAGCAGATATCACAGATGAAACGTGAGGCCTCTTCCACTAGTCGTCTTAACGTCCACAATCGACGTCGGTTGTTTGGCGGTAGTGGTTCCTCTGCCTCGCCTCCTGCACAAGCTCCTGCCTATCCTGCGATGGGAACTTCCTCTCTCTTCCCGCACCACTACCATCAGCCTTCCACCATCGCAGTCGAGGAACGTGGAATCTCCACGTCGACTAGTTTCAACAACTCCCTCCAAGAGCATGCACAACAGCAGGCACACAATCAGCAGAAGCAGCAACAGCAACAAAATTCGGCCCCTTCAAGAAACGGAACTCGGGATTTCAAGTGAGTGGATTACACTGATTTCGCTTTCACTGCTGGTGTCTTAAATCATGCTACTTTTTGGAGCATTCAATGCAGAATTTCTCCCCAGTTGTTTTACACGACAGGTCTGGACGATCTTTATAATCGATTTGAATATATTATCCTCTTATTTCTCTTTATGGGAATGGTTAACAGTTAGCATTACAAAGTTTCTATATTTATTTTTACTTTCCATTACACAGAAAAAAACTTTTAAGATAAAAGCAAATGAGTTCTTTGTGATTTAAAACTTATGAGTGGGTCTGATGAAGTCAGGACTTCATGGGTCTTGGTTTATTTAAATTCGGTCCACTGAAGTTGTCCATATAATTATTATGTCCCAATTTCATCGGTTGACCCCCAGGTCCATGGGTAAGATCATATTCATGCTATTAGGAGCTTTTGATCTGTTTTATTTTCGTGGTTAGTCATACCATCTCAATTCTTTATATCTTTAGAGCCACAAGCATGTACATGAGGCTAGCAACAGTCTATTCACCATAACATGGGCCACAGCTCAAGGTCACATTAATATCCTTGTTTGTTTGCTCTGAAAAAATTCTAATTAAATTATTTAATGACAAAAGAAATTTCTGAAATGAATTGAATTAATAAATAGTAATTTTAGACATGATTTAATTTGTTTATGGAATAAAAAACAAAACAGGCAAACTTAAATCATTTCATCATATTTGATTTTATTCTTATTTGTTTTAACTGTTTCTTAAAATGGATACAGTGATGGTTCGAAAACTGAATTGGAATTCTGCAATTCTTAATTTACAATTAAAAGAACTAATTCTTTTATATCGATGCCTACTTCTTAAGAGCACAAATATCTATTAGTGCTCTATATCTATACTTATAGACTCGACGTCATTTTTGTGATTTGTTTTGCTGATAGATATTTCCTTTAATTAAAATTGTTAGATATTTCATCTCCACTATGCTAAAAGTGAGAGCTGTTGAATAGCGTTTTGCCTCCTTAACCGTTGGGAGGAAAAACAGAAGTGGCAAGATCGGCCATTATGATTAGAAAACTGGCCAGTAAACACTGGATATCATAGACGACCATCTGCTGTGAGGACAAATCGTGAAATTTGAATTTTGGAACGTGATCTACCTGTTTAGCAAATACCGTACAACCTAAATCCAAAAAATCAAGCGAAGTAGTACTCTTGGATAACTTGGAGTCGCTCTCAGATTCTTTCTGATTACCTCCCCTTTATCGTTTGTTGCATTCTCTTTTTACCCATTGCAGTCGCTTCGCACAATTAAAGTTCGTAAAAATTTGACATTATTGTGGAGAACAACAAAAATTTTAAAAATAATTTTATTATTTTATGTAACATGAAATTATGTATGCAAAATCCCTTTAAAAGCCAATGATATATGATTTAGATGATTAATTTACGATAGGTAAATAAAATATAATGCAATCATAGAGTATTCAGTAGGTAGTATTTAAAATTAACATAATTCAGACGTAAAACAAGTAAGAGATTAATTCTTCTTTCACATGTTGAACCTTCTGCTAAATTCTGCTAATCATTTTTTATATGCAGTTGGTAAATTTTAAAATCGCTTTTTCCCCTACCATTTGATAACATTTAGATTAATAATGTTCATCTTTAAAGGACAGACTTTTTTCCGACTAGACGGATCTAATTTAAATTTATGTTTCTTAAAGTGTTGTAAAAGGGGATTGAAAGAACTTCCGTTCTAAAAACAGACATAAAAGTAGAGCATTCTCGCTATTTCGCGCGTCTTAACAGTACACTTGAAGGTCGATCCAAAATCAATACGTATATAAATGCATATTATTATGCGGTCATGGGTGCAGCCTTATGAGAAACGTTCGTATTCTAGAATCATAAACTAGTAGATCACATTCACATTAGGAATAGCTGAATAGAAATGCAATTGTACTACAAAAATAGAATGATTTCTGTTGAAAATAGTCAAAAATTACATCAACATTGCAAGTTCAGTCTCCGAAGAGGTCTTATATTTTTTTTAAGGTAAGATACATAAAATAGTATGTGATATCTTGTTCGGACAGGTGGTTCAGGGGAATCGAAATTTTTCTGCCTCTCTACTAGGCCCAGTATGTACGACGTTCTTTTGAATGGGCTAGTTTCAATTCCCCTATCTTTCGTTAGGCTTAAATCAACCGAAAATTGGGCATTGAAGTCCACTTTGATTGTTGCGCCTGAGAAGTAGTGATCCCGTTAATATTGCAAAGCATTACGTTTTCTGCGAAAATTGACCTTTGTCAGTTTTTGCACTTCTCTGTTTTCTCTCGAATGCCCTCGTGATGAGTACGCTTTTTGGGACGGGAATCGACACTGTTTGGATGTGTCGGTCTGGTCAAGTTCTTACAGTGAAATTCTCCATACTCATTGTGTGTGCTTAATGAAATGCAATTCATTTATTACAAAGTTTTAATATTGCTTTATTTCATCCGATTATTGGTCTCGATTAGGGTCAAGCATTGGTATCGAAGTGAGAAAGTTATTTTAGTAAAACAGATGTACATCGTGTGCTTTTAATCCGAATAATTCTTTAAAAATTTAAGAATGAGCTACACTGTTCGAAAGTTTTTACCTATCCTTGTGGGTTTTCGGATTTGAATTTATGTTTATTGCTGATTTTGTCCTAAGTTGAAGTGCTTTCGAAATAAATTATCCCCATTTATTTGCATACGGTTTTTTTGAATTTACTAGGAATTATTTTCCCCTTTTGCAGTTTTACGTCTATGAGCACCTAAATGTCATCCATCGATACGGTCTTGTCACTTGGGGAAATTATCTTAATTTTAACCTAGGCATATACACAAAACTGCGCTATTTAGATCCCTTTAATGTGGGACTTTGTCGGGGATATATTCACTATACTATAATGCGGAGAGTAATGGAGGTGAACACTAGCACCTCTCATTTAAGGACCACTAAATTAGTTTATTCAGCTAATTAAAATAAACCATTTGAGGACACCTTCAATAGTTCTCTACTTCAAGTGCCACTGTGAGGTCGAAAATAAATAGGTCTCAGAAATTAGTGGTGACCTAGATGAAAATTTAGAAAGGCATGGGGATTGTCAGAATTATCAGTCGATTAGTATTTATTATATGCAGCGTCTGAAGAACATTCTTTGGGAGATAAGCTATGTTAGAAATCACCGATACAAGTCAGAGAAAATCTGCCAAGCTACGGACTTTGCTACCATAAGAGAGGAAGGAGTCGGAGATAGTGACAAAATACCTATTTTATAAGAGAAGAGATAGGAGGTATTAACCTTGAGACCACTAAGCTGAAATTGTGCCTGCCAGAGCTTTAAAAATGCTGATATATGCTATCACAGAAAAACTGATGGATAGATTACAGGTCGCGGAATGTTCCATACACATAACGAAGTAGAATATGGGTTAAGTTGATGAGCCAATGAAAGTAACTGTCAAACTTAGGTAAGAAATAAGGTCACTACAATTCAAATGATAAATTTCCCAGGGATGTCTAGCATTTTGACTTCTCAATGTATCATTATTAAATTAGTTTAGATTTGTGATAATCAGAAATGGACTTCACTCATTCAATTCGCTTCAGGGCAAATCAGGATGTGTTTAAATTAAATGTTTTTTTTCAATGGCAGTTTAATTTGTTCTAATTGGAACACTAATTGCCAAAGATTTTTTATCCAGTTGGCTCAATTAATAGAAAGATTCTGCAATTTAGGGTTTTATAATTTTACTTCACCCTACTATAGACGTCGTGCTCAACTTTCTCAGTCGGTCTACTTGAGTTCAGCGGAACCGACTAGACAATCACAGACCCGGTTAGGACGCCCGCTGAACGAACAGAAGTCCTCTCGTTTCGCTAAATCCGCGGATTTCCAGAGTTCAAATCTGGCTTTCGGTGAGCCCACTGCGTTCCAAACTGGTGAACTCAAAAAACATGGTCAGTACAATATTTCGAACATATTCTTACCAGCTTATTTGCTAGTCTTATAAACACGATTCGACTTTGACGCCTTGTCCTGAAATAAAAAAATAACAAACTAATAGCTTAATTCCAGGGTTAAAGGAGTGTAGTACATTTTTGGGCAAGATTCCTCATATTTAGAAATGCCGTAAATAGGAGTCAGGGATCTTAAAGTGGTGCGGTTATTGATAAATCGAATATAAGTATTATTTTTTCTATTTTATACCTAATTTGGATGTTACAAATGTTGAAGTTCGTAAAAATCGGCGGAATAAAATAACCATTCCCTAGTTACTTGATGTAGTAGTATAGGAATTGAACTGAATGATAAGTAATCGAATAAACCGCAAAGGTACCATGATGTCGTATATTAATGTAAATTCATGATTGCTTCTCCCACATACTTTTGCGCCTCTGAATCCTCATTGATTTTCTACTTAAGTAGCGTTTAGCCCGTTAATGTCGTGATAAACAACAGTGCCTGAATATATTGTACTGGTTCTGACTATCTCTCAATAAAAAGAGCATCTAGCTTAACTGATCAGCATGTGATAAATTGACGAATTCCAAATTAATGCGTTTACATATGAGAAGCACGCAATAGACGACATAATGGCATTTTAGACACTTTATAAAAAAATCAACCGGATATAAATGACAAAATAGTTTTTGCCCTGTTTTGCTGTAGGATAGTCATAGTCGGTTTTTTTAATTTCTATGGACATGTAACTTTTCCTTGGCTCCCTTTAGGAGATTATTATTATTAATCAGCTGAGGAATAGGTCTTAGCCACACCCATTAATAATAACTGATTAAAAGATGTAATTGTGCACCTACATCCCTACATAGTTTGTATTCACGTTGCTTCCTCGTTTATTACAATGTCTTATGGACTTTCAAGCATCCGACAGTAAACTCATTAGATAACAACAAGAACGGAATATTAAGTATACGATAGGGATTAATTCAACTATTTTGTTCGACTCAAGAAGTTGCATGCGAATTTTCGAAATTTTTATTATCAAAAGATCACTTTTTTAAAGAATAAGCACTAAGTTTGAACAGATATTGTTGATAAACGCTTGAATTTGAAGTATTTTTTACTAAATTGTCTTTTAAGACTCCGCGGATTAGTCACATTTCTGTCAAGGCGAGCTTAAATAAACCTATTAAAGAAGGTTCAAACATGGTGTTAAACAAGGATCTTTGAAAATTTTGCCGTGCAAATGCTTGATTATATACGTCCGTTTACTTATAGGGATAGTACTATCCCTACTATCCCTATAGTAGGGATAGTAGGGATATGCTAATCGGACAAATGACTGCATAACTACATCCGAGGAGAGACAGTTTAGGGAAAAGGTGAGGTAATTTGGCCAATGGGAATGAGGATAATTAACTGTTATCTTCTCAGTCCGATGAGTATATGCTGCTGTTTTTCAAACGATCTGAAGGGGCTCGCGCTGAATCCGATGTCAATTTAATATTCAGTTATTGTATTACAAATTGGGAAAATCAGTTGCATGGTCGTGGCGAAATATAAATCGACCGTTAGTGAATAAATATAAGCGCGGACGATGTCTGAAAGTCGTATATTTAGGTGCAAAAATGTATAAGGGTAGCTGAGAAAAAATTCACATCAAGAAGATATTCTTAGATACGCTTATGTATTTATACATTCTTCTTATTGATGAAAAATTTATTTGATCTTTTTAATCGAAAGACCCCATCAAAGATACGATTTAAGAGAATGTGTAGCTTTCAATATAACATTTATTGAAGAGGTGGAAAAGGGAGATTTGAGAATTCCTGTGCAATCCTGTCTTGATCTGCGATTGGTGTATTTTTGTCTTTGAATAATTGTCTGGAAGGCGATCGGGTAATTGTTGAATTAGATGTCGGATTTCAGGGACGAAATTTTGCATTCGTTTTTATTTTCGCAATCCGAACCTTTACAAACTAGTTCAGATCAGTAAAGAGAATCACACATCCAAAAGGACCTTATTTAAATGACTGAATGGTAGCACTCCTATTTTTAAAATTAAGGAAGAGCTAGTTACTGAAATTAACATGTTGCAAGTCCCCTAGGATACATACCTAAAATAAAAATGAAATTGGATTGATGAAAGCAGAGAATTTTGCTTTTCAGAGCCTTGTTTCTGATGTTTTGTCATTTGTATGTTTGAAGAAAATGTAGGATATTTGGTTGCCCTGTCTTTATAGTGGTATTATCATCGTCCTAGAAAAAAGCTGATCTTCTTCTGACATATAAGTACCTAATCTTAATAGGCCGATCACAGGACGCTAAATGAAATGCTATGAATTGGTGAATACATATTGTATAAATCAATCTACATATGATCATAATTATACTGAACGAGAATATCGCTAGATTCTATCGAATTGGCTTTAAATATAGCCCCTGGTGTGAAAGAAATAAACGATAATTGGTACTAATGAGCGATTATTGAAATATTGTTAGACTTCAACATTGAGACGATGCACTTATTAATAGAGCTGCTAAATAGGAAATACGCAAGAAACCTCTTGGTATTAAGAAACCTCTTCGTTTGTCCATTTTCAGGTTCGAATTCGCTATTGCAGTGGTTCAAACAGGGAGTGCGCAAACTGCGAAATAGCCTGCATCGGAGTATCAGTCGAGAGGATTGGCCAGCGCGTTCAATGCCTTCTTTCCCCATGTTGTATCAGAATACGACAACGGCAAATTCTCTCACGCCAACAATGCATCAACCATCTTGGGCTTCGAAAGCCGCCCAACATCAGGGTCGTTTGAGGACGGCTACCGCTAATCGAGGGTCATCTGGTGATATCTATCCACTACATTCAGCTTTCCCCCATATCGATTTTGATCGTGGAAGCTCTGTGTCGAATCTTCGGCGGTGTTTGAGTCTGGCTGAGAACCAAAATCGGGAAATCGGAAGTGGTGGTGCTGGTTATGGTGGTGGAAATATAATGCCTTTTTCCATGGAGGTGATTCCAGAAACAGATCTTCAAGCGAGTTCCCAGAATCTTGGACCCAACTCCTATCTTCAAAGGGACTCAACGATGGAGCAGATTTTTGCATGGCAACAAGGAGCTCCTTCACTCCTGTCTTTGAATGCAACCCCAAATGGGTTTAACGGTGTAGAGAAAAGTTCTCAGTCAGATTCAAGACAGTTATTCCAAGGCCCTGCATTTCCTGATTCAACAAATCCCAGTGGACCAAGTTTCTATGAGAGTCGACACGAACCACTACCTGCGAATAATCCCACCGGGAACAATTACATGGCCAGAAGTGGACGAGATTCCGGTTTCATAGATATACCTTCTCATCAGAATTTTGCTCAAGTGGACTCCTCGGCATATTCAGTGATCCATTCACGACAACTCTCTGAACCGCAAACCACCCAAGAGCCGCTAGATGTCAAGCAGATCACAGACGCCTTTGAGGGGTTAGCCTCGGATGCCCTGAAGGGGTCACCGTCTCCTCCACCTCCACCTCAAATTCCCCAGATGGTCCTCCCTGAAATGGATAGCTGGTGGGCTTCAGGAGCTTTTACGGCTGTTCAACAGAATAGCAGTGCCCTGGGGGGAGGAATGTGCCAGAATTGGAATATTTATCAAAATGGGATCTTTACTTCAAACCCAAGTGGGGCAGGAGGAGTAGGTGAGACCCAATCACTTAAAGCAAAGTAAACCCCTCGCAGTATTTTGGTTCAAATCCAAGTGCCTAATTTGTTTTTTTTTTCTCTTTCCTTTCTGCCTTGGACGTCGTTGTTATTATTACTTGTCTTTCGTCGTGCTGACTTCTCCATCCTTCAATCAAATGGAGATTTCTTTCTGCGTATGTCTGAGCGTTGTTTGACCTTCCTCTCTACCGAAAGGATGTTCTATAACTTATTACTAATATCAGATCCATGTGTGCTTATACACAATCTATAAATAAAGCATTTTATTTTAATGCTCTTGCCTTTTTTGTACTGGATTCTGTTAATGTAGTAATGAGATCCAGTTCAGGAAGAGCTGATGAGCCTGAAGATTGCACTCTGAGTCGGAGCCTTTAATTGGTAAATATAATTCTCTATTTAGATTATGGACTCTGGGACCGACTGGTTGACTGATTGCCAGTGTGGATTCAGTGCTCTTATCTTATCGGGATGCGAAATGTGAAAACCAATAGTTAAAACAAGCAAATTCCATTATAATCATACTGGAATCTTCTAGTTAATATATTTATTTTTCGTCGGTCACACCCTCAGATACCGACTTTATTTGACCACGTTGAGTTGCCCGTTTTAAAGAGAGTTGAATGCAATTTAGCCTTTAAACTGCGAAACCATTCCAAATTGATGACTACATTATACACGTATTTGGTTTTTAATGCAAATGTCTCAATAACTGTGTTTATGTGTTATATTTTTAATATGCTTGAAAAGTGATCATCCTCAGTCTTTGTTTTAATTTCTGATTCATAATTCCGTCTTGGTCCTTAATTCACAAAAGTGCTGTTGTAAAACCTTTCAGAAGCATTTTTTCATTGTTGTTTTATAACAGAATCGCGTTTCACCTGCGAATCTGCACTGTAAATATTGAGACACTAAATTATGATAGCAATGTGAAAACATTTTGTGGTGCGAACCTTTTCGTTGATTTTGTGTAATTTCAGTCGTATCTGTAAAAGCTTTCAACTCTTACAGTTATTCACGGACGCCGAAATCACCGGAAAAATTTATAGTGTCAGAAAAAAGAGGATATTTTAATAATGCCTAGCATAATCTAAAGTTCTCTAACAGCTTCACTTCAGAAACCTATAAAGTGCATTAAAGATTGGTTTGGGGTTGATATTTGGGAAAATTGTATGTAAATTGTATCATTTCCATTAGTCCAATAAAAATTAGAACCTATTGAAAAGTTGCGAAACGTATGCAATAGACTCTCCAAAATATTACAAAATGGAAGGTCAAAGGTTCGATGGGCACTGATTCAGATATATTTGAAAGAAATGCTGAAAAAGTGGAAAAAGTAGAGCGTAGTGAATCAAGTAGGAAGAATAAGTACTTGTATAATAGTCATGAACTATTAAAAATATAAATTTCTGTGGCCTTTAAATTAGAATGGTAATAAATTTTTAAAAATTGGAATGCCGACGGCGCAAAGCGACGAAATTTTATTTTCTCCCCATGCATTTTTAAAATTAATGATACTCAACTACAAAAAATTGCCATTTTCTCACCATATACAATGTTGGTGATATATTGATCGAATCTAATAGGCAAGGAGCATTAATATAACTACCTGAGCTTAGCGTTACCATTCATTGTTGTTCTCATTTAACACTGTATATTTTGGTTTATAAGTTTATAAGAATCTTCGAAATACTTAAGAGAAAATTTTTTCTCAATTTCGAATCACTCAGTGAAGTCTGGTTGAATTTTTAAAATATTCGAAATTTAAAACCCAAAAATGGCTCATTATTTACCATCCCACGCAGGTGGAAAATTGTAGCACACTACATATGGGATTGATTTCCCTTTCCTCACTCCAATTTGAAAGCCAACTCCTATTTATTCTCAATGCTTAATGTCTCATCTAGACAGTGGGACTTAACGAGACAAGATTTGGTTGACTAAAATTCGTATATTCAAAATTCGAGTTCCATAAGACTCACTACCTGTCCATATTAAATTACAGCATCGCAAAACATTACTTCTATGATTAAAGTAATCAGCAAATATGTTTTAATNGTCAAGGGATAAAACTCCTAATTTTTCTAATTACAATTTTTGTGGTTCAGTTTTAGGCGTGAATATGTAAAGTATGCTATTTGAATGAATATAGGGCTGAGTGGAGAGTTTTCCAACAAAATATCTGATACTTTCATTATTCTTTTTGGGAGGAATATTATTATTATCCGTTATTATCGAGATATAAGGTGGAATTCTCATACTACTGATAACATAAAGTACAACTTTTAAATCTTCCCGTTTCCTTTGCCGCCCCAAGTTAATTTTAGCTCATTGACAGAAACACCCTATCAAGGTGACCGTTATGCCGTTCGCTCAGTTACTTGAATTTAACAACACGCGAATTAAGCCACTCACTATCGTTAGCTTGGAATTTCGCTAAAGACAAATTTAAGACAAAAGTAAATTGATTGAATGCTATTCAAATATTTACTGAAATAAATTGGGAACCTGACTAATTCTATTTATATGCTGAATCAGAATTTTCCCGCTTTTACTAATTACAGGGCATGAGACAATCACCATGATCCTATAACTATTACACTGTAAATATTACGCTATGATTTTTATACACAGCACTTTGGGAAGATCATAAGTTCGGTTAACTATTGCGGACTTACAAGTACGTCTGTACCATCAGGGATTTGAGCGTTGTTTTCATTCCCAGAGGCCTTGGCGATTCACCCGCCTGAAACAGGAGAAAGTGAAGGCTAGCGTAAATGTCACAATCATCCAATAATAAGTAAAATTAACCCCACCGTGACATATAAATTTTGCTATTTCCCGGACTAATTTCACTGATTCGTTACACTTGCACTAATTTCCGTTCGGTTGATCCACGATTTAACTTCCTTTATGAGCACTATAAATATACCAATTCTTGTGAATAGGCATCTCATTTCTCTAAGTAAAGTGTACAGATTTTCTTGCTGAAGGCTGCAAACGGAGACGTTAATAAAATCAGAAGTAATTTATTTGCCATTTTAGCCATGTCTTTGGTATTTGGACAAACGGAATAAACAAGGATTTAATAAACTGGAACAAAATGAATGCATAAAATTCGATATTGTTATCATATCCTCCATTCAGAAATGCCCGTATTCTTCCTCTATATTTTCACATTTTAAAATATTTTAATGCGTTTTTATTGGGGAGCTTTTCCTGGTGGGTGAAGACTGTAATGGCCTTTATTTGAGTAATTTTACTATCCCCGTCACTTATATATTTTCAGAATTTAAAGTTGCGATTTTTGCTTCCCGATGAACCATAGGTGAAGCTCAAATTTTATGAGATTAAATTCCGGATATTTAGCTATTTATACACCCTCTAAACTAACTCCTGAATCGAACTTTCGCTAACACTTTAACAAATTAAGATTGGAATGATTATCTAGAAGATAAATACGGTAATGACTTAAGAGCCAACTTGAAAGAGTTCATCGAACTAATCCCACGTAGATTATTAAAACTTCTCTTAGATTGAGACATGAAGCTGTGATATTCTTAGCAAAATATCAAAAAGACCTTTTATCCCTTTTAATAGCCACAAAGTCGAAAAGCCTATTTATTACAATTTCAAATTCCTAACCAATTTTCCAAGAAAACTGTTAACCCAAAAGCCTTAATTTGGCAGAAATATCTTTAATTTCATGGAATAAGCATTCATATTTGATTAACATTCGTTCCTCAATTAGTAAATGTCACTGATTATGCAGAATTAATAGAACAGAAATTCAACCAACCAGTTCTTAAGGTCAAAATAACCCCGATCACTATTCAAAATGCTTTGGAAGGCTTTAATGTTTTTGTGCTCTCATTATGTTAACGCTTTTAAATTTGAATATTATCTTTAAATAAACTATGGACTTCGAAAGTCCCAGAACTAAGGGAAAAGACGACACTTGATGAAGGACTTTGCATAGATTTGGGATAGAAAGAGATTAACGCTTACATAACTAGATTCATGTCAAGGCAATTTGTTTTGCTTGATTTAGAACTATCCACTTTCAGAACCAACTTTCATGAACTTCAGTTAAATTCTTGCACCGAACACTGCTTTAAAATTCCATTTCTTTTAGGTGAAATATATAAATTTCTAGCTGAAGACTTAGACTTTCGACGATAATAAGAGAGACTTAACATAGGTGGTTACTAATCAAAGAGTAATTCATTTTGTAACTTTAGACATACTTTTTTGTATTTCGATTTTATGTATTAATTTAAAGATGGCCAGAATAGCATATTTGAAATCATGTTTAATGCCCAGCTTAGTAAGCCCGGTCCGTCGTAAAATTTGCATCTACCCGAAATTAAACTCTATGCAAATCAGAACCCTCTTTTATTGATAAAGTGTATTTTGGAGTTCTGTGTTCCCCCAAACCGCAGTAAAATTTAAGCCCTTGATTTCAAGGGAATGCTAGGCAAATTGGTGAGAGGGTGAAATCACATGCAGTATCATCGATTGTCATCCATCAATAAATTGTTCTGAACCCCTACAGGAGAAAGAACGGTTCTAGGTAGTGCTTATTCAACTCTGCGGTGATCTTATGCGTGAAGCATTGGAAACCTTTTTATGGTAAATTTTAACTGAAATTCTTTATCTGGTTTTGAATAAGTCCTTCCTTCTTTCTGTTGACCTGAAATTAGGCATTTGCTTTTGAAAAGCAATGATTTTTTCCATAATGTTTGACCACTGCCACTTTGATTTCCTTTTTTGGAGATAGGATTATGCTTGCTATTATCAGACACCCTTAGCTCTAGTTTACAATCCTAGTTACTACAATAACCCTTGTGGAGCCAAGATTAAAATCACAGAATTGTGTTTCAACACCACTAACTTGGAAACCATTGTATGGAAAAGTAATACTTCCCAGGAGTTTATTTAAAGATAGGTTCTGTAGTATTTTCTCAGAAATACAGTGTTGATTTTAATGTCGGCTGGCTAAAATAACGACCTATTCCCTCGTCCTGTATGAGCATCCTGAAAAACGCCTCTGTGTCCCCTTTGTTAGTGGCCGGTTTGTAAGAAGTGTGGTAAACAGACTGACGAAAACACGGCTCATTTCTTAATTTTCTCAATAAGAGATACTCAGTTACTCTCCGGTCCTCGAACTGTGCATACATGGGGCTGAACATTTAACGAGCGAGGGATGGGAACTTTGCGAGAGCTTTGAATTATTTAGTTACTCCACACACTTTTCGTAAGCCCAAGGTTTTGAGTGGGCTTGGATTAATTTTTTATCCTAACGTCAGTTAGAGATAAAAGAAGATTTACTATTTCACAAGCAGCTAATTTAATACGGCTTTGGCTGTTACATAATTTAATATAACCTCCGAATTGAGGTTTCAAATCCCGAATTTCAGTTTTAATTCCTGTGACCAACACTCCAGCTCCTCGCAGTGGTTTCGGCAAGGTTTTCTTCGCTGTAACTAATCCAGTTCCCCGTAATCCAGGTGATTATACCTGGACTTATATTTACCTAAACTAGTTGAAATCAGAGAGTCTGGGGTTGAACGACTCAGGTTCATTGGCTTTTCAAACTTCCTACCTCCTTCCACTTCTTTCTTAAATCTGATCGCGGCAAATGAAGAATGACTATTTGCATAAGAAGATGAATTTTCATTGGCCGTTGTTGGCATAAACTTCCTAAACTCATTAGGAGGTGTTCATTGCACTTATAGTGGGTAGATAGAGGTATCCTAGTGTCACTCTTATGCGAAACTCAGATTCAATTACCTCTCTAATTTGCCAGAATTAACCATGGTGGTTAGTCATTCAAGCCACTGGATGTGCCTCGATAGATCTCGTGACCTCTGCAGATGAGCACGTTAACCACTGAGCCACCGGCTCGATGTAACGGTTCTTAAATTTTACTACTACGTTTAGAGAATTGCTATTTGCATGAGAAGGTGAGTCAACTTCGATTTGGTAGTAGTGACATTCTTTCTTGTTCTTATCGCTAATAATTAGCTGCCAAATGGCAACGTGCGTTCCAAATTCTTACATAGAGCCGTGTTTTGTCATCTCAAATTCTCTCATCGTCGTTTACGTTTAGAACAAAATGGATTCTCATGTCTTTCATAGTAGATATTAATTAAGATACCCAATCCATTGTATACAATATAATCGACCGAATATATACTAATTAAGATCTGCCATAGCCAGCAGATGTCTATCATTACCTAGCGATTAGATATAATTGACTGATGATAAGTCTCCACTACAGTGTCCATAGGCGGTCCCGCTTTGTGTTTGCACATAGATACCTAAACGGGTGTCTATTATCACGCCAAGACACTGACAACGAGACATAACTGACGTCCAACGAAGAAATGTTTTGTATATAAATCTAATTTATTTATTAATAAATTGGGGGGTGGCTTGCCTGCCACCTCCGACCTGATTTGGCGACGAGTGACTTGACTTATTCCACCTATTCGATCGATGTGGGCCCAACAGCCTCAACGTTATTGCAAGGTCAAACTGTCCAACTGTAATTGCTGAAATATTAATGTTGAATAATCAGGAAACCCATGGAGCTACTAAAAAAGATGCATAGGAAGGGAGTAAATTTCGACCCCTTTAAATACTTTTAATACTCCAGATCTTTAAATTTCTATATTTAATTTAAATATCTTAATTTTTACATGAGTGCCTTACTTTTTTATTTATTTTCGGAATCATCTATGAGCAAGCATGGGATGGATGTAAAGGCCATCTAATTACTCAACATATGTAGGCAAAATAATTCAACCTACTTGAAGTATTAGTACAACAAATGTTGGTTCTAGTAGTGTCAAACCTGATATTAACGGGAGGTATCTGTCATTTTCTTTTCAATACTTGTTTTGCTATGAACATTTATCAAATAGAGGTGTTTTGGATCAAGGTCAATATACCCCCCGGCGGGGGGTATATTGACCTTGATACAAATTGATTATTTACGTA
>CAADRB010000049.1:875838-921292 GCA_900708905.1 Hymenolepis diminuta | reverse complement strand
CGGGGGGTATATTGACCTTGATGCATATTACGGGGGGTATATTGACCTTGATCCGGTGTTTTAATTACAAATTGCCAAAATAAAGGGGATATGAGAATTCTTTGTAATGCATAAATATAAATTCTGCCACATTTAAATTGATCACTTAATGGAGCTTCTAATATGTTTCAATCGTATTCTCTTTGCTTATTCCTAAATAACGTAACCGCATTTTATTAAATTTTATTTCATCTCAAACCATTTTATTCTTATTTCAATTGCCTAACCATAGTTATTAGCCAATACTTTTATTATTCTATAAAAATATAATCTGCATTAACACAATAATTAACTAGTTATATATCTTTTAATTAGTGCCATATTTAATGTCAGAAAATTAAATATAAATAAAAGGAGTAAATTTAAGTATAAATATTGATGATTAAAAAAATTACAACTTAACAAACTTACACTAATCACTAATGTGTGTTTATAACGATTCACTACATGAAATTTCATGCAAAGTCTTTGTAAATGTAAAATCATGAGTTCCATTTGGCACGGTGAATTTGGTACGTCTCAGCCTTCCCTTATGTCTATTTCCGGTTTCGAACGCATTCTTATCATAATAGTTTTTCCCAAAATCTTCGGAACGCACTCTCTTAAATACCTGATAATTTAATTCTTTTCAAACGCCTACCGAACACAGAATAAGCAGAGACTTCTCCGATTTTCAAGTCATAGATGGTGTAGAATTTTCATTAGTAAATGATGAACATTGTTGTCAGACATACATCAATGTTGCCATGGATGGAGAGATTCCTCTTTTGACCAATCTGCTATCTCTGTAATTACGACTACACCACAATTTCACTTCTCTGCTTTCCATTTCCCAATTTCCGAATAAATTTTTATTCCCGCTCCAATTTTGTGTTTTTTACCGAGATTTCATTGCTTCTAATTCAATTAATGAAGTATTTGGAAGTCATCCCAATAAAATATGCACGTGTGACATCAGATCTGGTAAAAAGCATGACTTCTTTTTAGGAGCAATCCTGGCAAAATGAAAAATGACAATCAGGTCTTTATTTGCATTTATTCAATTAATCATTGAAATACCAATACAGTACTCTGATGAAGTTGTGTTTACCGAGGCCACATCGATTTAATAGATGGAATAAGTCAAGTCACTCAAGTTGATGGATCAATACGGAGGTGTCCGGGAAGCCACCTCAGTTTATCGATAAGTATATAAGTTTCATATACAAAACATTTCTTCCTTAAACATCAGTCATGTCTCGTCGTCAGTGTCTCACAGTGATAACTTACATCTGTTTAGATATCTATGTGCAAGCGCGTACGTACTTAGAGGGGCCGCCTGCGAACACTGTAGCGTAGATCTTATCGCCGGACAATCATTATTGATCGTTGGGTGTTGAGAGACATCTAGTGACTATAGCAAGAACTTAATAGATATTCACTTGGCATAACTTTGGAAATAGGAGAAAAATTGGAGAGTTTAAGTGTATTATTATTATATCACTGATATTTTAAATTGGTGGTGAATAATTTCATTTAGAATAATACCTTTTTATTAAAGCGTACAGATTTTGGATTTATTTTCGATCTTTGGATAAATTATATGGGTCAATGTGCTGATTAATTTCTTGTATATGTATTCAGATCATCTGATAGCGGTTTATTTACACGGTTCAAATCTAAAATATGTATATTTCTTAAAAGCGAGACGAAATATTCGCGTTGGGCACGTCTGTTCAGCTTTTACGACATTTGAAATGGACCTTAAAGGCATACAAAACCTTTATTTATTACTTCTTTTTACTCTACACACTTTTCCCTTTGAATGACTATATTAAAGTATATCATAGTAAGAGGAAAAAATGATTAAAGTTTGAGTTATGAATACGTATTTTTAAAAATTTTAGTGGAATCAAAATCAAAGCAGTTCTTTTGATTGCTCAGATTCGCGGTAATACTTATTATTGACATAGCTAAAATAATATAAATGGGAGTTTTGACTGGTCATTTTATAGAGTTTTCAATATCACACACTTTACCTATCAACCACAACTGATCAAAATATAATGTTTGTCTAGCTCAAGAAATAAAATTATTGAAAAAATAAATGCTTTATTTTATAATTTGTAATGACTAAGGTAAATATTTTCCTTCTTTAGAACCATTTATTTTACTTTGTTTCAACCTTGAAACTAAGATCAAACTCTATTTTCTGTATCGTTTGTTTTGTGAAACAATAAAATCGGTGGGTTTGAAATTTTTACAATTGTATCCTTGTATATGAGACATAATTTTACTACTTTTGTATAGAGTTTTAATTTTGAATTCGTAGTCTGTATGTTTTTTAATTGCGTTTTATTTGTTACTCTTTGTGTAATTTAATTTGTATAGTTACGGTTATTGTATTAACAATTATTCGGCAATGTCTGTTGATTCCCCATTCCCACGTCGAAGACCTCCGCCTCGTCCGCCAAAATCTCAATATCTTCTTGACAAGGAGGCAGAATTACGTTCAGGTAAACAGACTATCGCCTACCCAAAAGGACAAAATCCCTTTGGTGAAAGTTCTGATGATGAAGAATCACCTGAAAATTATTTTTCCTCACGGCGTTCACCATCACCGAAAAATGCTTCACCACCGAAAGTCGGTGCCAATCCATTCGATGATTTTGTCTCCGATGACGATCAAGAAGAAATTAAGCCCTCCGTGTCTGTTATAGTTCCTAAAGTTCAGAAGAACTCTCTCAGTGAAGAAATTCACGATGGCGGACTTGCGCATGATGAACTTGATGCGGATAAGTCGATTGAAAACATCACCTCATCAGTTAAAGCCGAAATTCAAGAAAATAAACCATCTCCTCCTCCTCCAAATCCTTTTGATGGCTTTTCTGATGAAGAAGAAGCAGAAAAGAAGGAAATGGATAATGTTCCAACCCCTCAGATTCCTCCAAAACCTCCCCGCAAACGTCCGGCTCCGAAGCCACCTGTATTTGGATCGACAGATGGTCTTTCAGGGGATCACTCGACGCGTCTTTCCCTTCAAGCTGTGAATGAGGCATCAGCTTCTCCTCTTCCTATCCAGAAATCCCTCTCCACATCAACTGAAAGTGTCCAAAAACCTAAAGGACCAGCCCCATCACAACCTGTTGGACAGAAGAGAGAAATCCGTGCGGAGGGTTTCGTAAAGTACCCCAAACTGAGACGGGAGATCGAAGAGGCGAATGGCAAACTGCTACAAATTGACGAGGAAATCACGGCTCTCAATGACAAAATTGAACAAGGTGAGTCACTTCAACTCTACTTTTGTGGACGTTCTTAGGTAATAAGCTATTTAAGTTAATTAGCACCGTGTTGGAGACCACCATAGTAGACAGGTTTAGAAATGTATTAATAGAGCGCTTCCACTTTTGTTCGATCCTTCCACAGCTCTGAAGGCGAAATTTGAGCAAGCTGAGTTACGCAGTAATTATCTAACTAACATCCTAATTTATAATTTGAGTTATTTTATTTAACTAGTTTTCGGAAAATTTAATGTTTGCGAAAATGTAAATATATTCTATGGATGTTCTTGTTTGTAGTTCGATCTTTTTGACTTGTCATTGAAATAAACTTAGAAAAACTCCTTAAACCATTAAAACGATCGAAATTAATATGATTTCTCTCCTTGCCAGGTATATGACTGACTCGTTCAGATTTGTCCACTTATTTGTTCACTTTATCTCGTTTATCTTATTTCAATTATCTTATTTACTAAAATGACTATTCACTTAAAAGTGTCTTTACTTGGCAGATAGCTTAACATTTATTGCAATTACGGACTTGGTTATTTTCCATGTTTTCGAAGCTAATAGTTTTGGGTTCTTTTCTAATTATTTAACTTGGCTTGGAAATATAATTTTCCGTATAGTGTCTATTGCAATTTTCTAGAGCCTGTTTAACTTGAATTCGTCGTTCAGGACTTCATCCTCAGTAAAAGTCTATTTTCCCTACTCACATTTTGATTGTTTTTTTTCTATCTTTGTACCTGTTCATAAAAGTTAAACGAAAGCTACCATATAATTAAACGAATTCATGGGAGGTGATCTTTATAACGCTATTGTTTACTGTATTCAGTTGAACGCTCAACTTGCCAGGATCCTGTATATTGGTTCAAATTTTTTACATAGGTGTGTTATCATGTTGTGTACTGATTCTTTTAATTGAAACTTTTCAGATATTATCCTGTTTCCTTCCCATTATTATTGAAAATAGCACTTATCTCTTAAATTGCTTATTTAAACTATTATGAATTCTTTTTCACTGTGCATAGTTTAAATTGAGCTGCGATAATTTTTCTCTATAAAAACGAAGAGTTGTGTGTTTCATCTTGGCTAAGATATCGGCTTGTGATCGTAAAATCTATGTATGTATTAACGTTTTCGATGGAGTTTCGAAATGCCAAACACCATATCTAAATCTTATTTTCCGATGTTGTATTTTGTTTCTATGCTTTCTTTCCACTAAATAGAGATTTTATATCATAAATTTTTCAGTAACTCAAAATCTTGCTAAACAAATTTCTTCCAATGAGTTCGGCCTTAACTGGTGAAAATGCCATATTATAGTAAATTATGCATATATTTTCTTTTAGCTAAGGATGATACAATCAAGAGCAAGAAATACTCCAAGAAGATGGCCAAGCTAATGGAGAAACGAGAAGACATATCTGTCAGGCATCGTCAGCTTATCAACCGGTACGTCCATCATTTTTTCTATATTACTGTGTGTGATTGTGTGATTTTTATCGGAACAATAGACTTAAGCTTATTCATTTGGTTGGATAGATGTTTAGAACAAAGTTAGGATATTCAATAAGTCTTCATGTAGTATCTAGATTGATCCGAAGGTTAAGATAATGTGAGTATATTTCACTCTATTATATCCCGAATTTTTCCTTTGGATTCTTGAATGGACAGATCTTATTAACTAGTTCTTTGTATTACATTATTGGTCATACTGTCTTAATACATTTATCTCTTGTTATGGCCAAGAGCAGCTAAGTTGGTAGCTCAAGTATACTTTATCAATGCAGTGCTCATTAGAGTTATTTTAATGCCATTGTTCATCACTCGATATCAACACTGCTTAACTTTGTTTTGTGTTTACGATTATGATGTTGGGGCACGGATACTCTCATGTAACTGACGTCAACAAAACCGATTCAAACATTTAATGACAATGTCCAGCTGAATTAAATGCTCGCATATCGCAGTAGAGTCTTTGATCATAGTTGCATAAGGAGTCGATTGATGCAAAGCTCCCAAGCCAATTACGAAATATTAATAACACTTGACTTGGGTAGAGAGGGTATCCTGGAGCAGGTCTTATAAGAAACTTGCTTTCTACCGATTATCTTGTTGATCAAAAATAATCACTGCGGTTAATCATCGCTGGATGTGCGCATTAATCTCGTGATCTCTGACTTGGTAGACGTGTCCGTTGACCACTGCTCTATCGGTACACAATATAGTCTTAATTATTACATCCACTTATGCCAAAGGTATTTGCCATCTTGTGATGTGCGATTTAAAGGTCTGTGGTAACCGACTGGGGTGAACTTTTAAATTTGGATGTTATTTCCAATGTTTGCTAATTCGCTTCTTTTTTATACCTGGTAGTTTGAGAGAAGTGTTAGAAATCAGGTGCGTGTTTCACATTGTGAGATTCTTAAAGCTTTCTTGGCTAATTTAGCTCAAATATAATTTCTCTATGTTCTGGATGATTGGAAAGTATATCATCATCATAAATTTGATCTGATGAAATTGAAATAACTTGATTCTTGTTTGAGTACCTACAGTTTTTCTTCCTTTCAGTCTCCAAGAACAGGTGTTGGAGGATCGCCATGCAGATTTGGAATTTGAACTCCGCAATATTTTGGCCAAGCAAGGTGGGTCAGGCTTACACCAAGCCTCTTCTTTCCCATTTACATTAATATCTTCTATAACTATTCTGTTGCGTCTTTCTTCCAGTTGTTCCATCCAGAATATGGCGTATTGTGAGGGCATATCAAAGGCTCTTTTTTAGACCTCCTAGACATTAGACTCTGGTCATCCGATATTTTCTGTTTTTTTTCTTTCACATGTGCCTATTAGAACAGTTGCGCTCTCAGCTGTGTTATTTAGTCTGAGTTCTGTATTACGCACTTCTTGCTGGTTTGGATCATTTTTGTGGAATATTTATGAATAATGCGCAACACGCATTTATGCACTGTTCATTGTTTAGGTACATGACAACTAACACGTTTGTTATTATTATATGAAACGTTGGCAGTTTAGTTTGGCCAATTTTAATAGGAGAATGTGGTAATATTGATTAATGATCATGCAGGAGATTTATAACAGCAATTTTCTTAAAAATAGGAGAGTCATTTTGATTGACGTACTATCATTGCCTATGGCAGTGCAAGAAAATAAGTTTAATCATGCTTAAGCATCTGAAAAGGATATGATAGGAAAAGGGAGATAATAAAGTCAGGTCATCAAGTCTTGTTTTGTTTGATTTCGGGAGCGTGGGATTGTTCATTTTCTTATGTTCAAATGGCATAAATTGACTCCCAGATTCATGGATAAGAATATGCTCACAATACTCAGAGCTTGATGACCGGCTGATTTAATTGTGTTGTTTGTCATATCACCTCGATTTATTCACATCCTACTATGGCCACAAGCAGATCGATGTGAGCACCAATGATATTTTAGCATAAAAGTTCACTCATTCGACTATATCCTCATTTACTTGGGTGAACTGAGCAGTAGCCTTTTTTTATTTCGTTGTAATGGTGTAAATGTTTAATTATTTTGGCTGAAATAACATTGTAAAGCGTAAATACGCTAAAAATGGCTTAGGTGGTCCTGCCTGGTTAGCTATGCTTAACCAATAGGGGAATAATATTCTCTTCTGACGTCAAAGAGAATGAGAGTTACTCCTCCCTTCGGATGTTTACGTTTATCTATTGGGCGTAAGTTTAATAAAATAACGTAACTTCTTTTCAGTCCATATTCTAGGTAGATTTCCTAGTATTTTTGCCCAATCAATGTAGATTGAAATTATTCTTTTTTTGTAGTAATTTTTTAACATGTACTACGGATTGTCCATTTTATATGAGATAATATTCCCTTTAATCTCTTGAAACTTGAAGCTGCAAAACTGTAGGATATAAATTCTCATCTCATGATAGGTTTTTCATCCTTTTTTCTTGTTTGCTTTAGATGTTAATCACCTATAGTTTTACAATTTCCCCCAGTTGATTTTTAAATTCCGAATATTTTTGCCTTGATATTTAACCAACTGTTTTGTAAACGTTGTTTTCGTGTTTGCAATTTACAAATCTGTTTTGATGTGTTAATCAAAACCTAACTGCAACTTCGGTTTGATTTAAAATTCCCTCAAAAGTGCTCGAGGTATCTACACATGAAAGGTACATGAGATTATAGAAGGTGAAATTCTCGTCACATACATTGTGATCTTGTCACACGTGTTCGAATTCATGTTGAACTTTACGCTGGCTTAGAACTTTTGATGCTGTAATACCTTGTGTATTTCGATTCTTAAGAAGGTGTTGCAACGTAAAAAGATCCAGAAGATCCCAGAGAGAACAGCTCTTGACAAGATCACATACGTCAAATACAACTGTTTTGATAATAAAATGAGACTTATCTTACGACAGAAGGAATTCGATCGTCCTCAAGCCGTCGAATTATTATCACGTGGACACATAATTAGAGCCTGAATACGACAAGTGCTACGAACAAAGGCACCTTGATCAGATCACGTCCTAGTATATTCTGACAAGTTAAAAGTATCTTATCGGGGCCAACGGTGATGTTATTGGGTATACCAGGCCAGAGTATTAGCCCACGTTCAGACATCAATATTTAGTTATGTATTCAGTTAATGAATGGGTTTAAATCCTATTCAACAACATCTCTTTGTCGGTCGTGTCAGATAATTGTATGGTATCTTCTCATAGGGAGATCTATTGAGTCATTACTGATAAAATCTAGGTGCCTACTGTTATGCCTCGGGTTGCCTGCTGAGGTAATACTATGGCTACAGTTGTTCAGAGGGCAAATTTTCTGTAATTTTAAGATGGTGCTTAATTGAGAAAATGCAGTCAATTAAATCAATTGAGATTTATAGAGGACAGTCGATAATCAGGTGAGTAAACAGACTAGCGTGAAGTAATAATAATCAGAAATCCAGTACGAATTATTTAAACACATCTAATATATTGCCTTCGGCTTCCTGACACTGAGACAGTGCGTTTAGATGCTTTTCTTCAATGAATGCTTGAATAAATCTGTGTTTACTGGTTTTATCATAAAAGTTTTGAATGACCATGTAATGGGAAATGTGTTGTTATTGCTTCGCTTCGCTTTTTTCACTAATTTTAGTTTTCAACTGCTGTGGAGCTATGCATTGCTGTGTAATTATTTCCGCTTCATGAGCGTTTCTAATTTACTTATGAGTATCAAGCACCGGCAGAATCAATGCCGATGGACTAATTATAAATTAATAGAACTGCATACCTGCAGATTAGCTAGGCCATGCTTTGTCCTAGGTCCTATCGCACACAACCTAAAGTTAAAAGAGTGCATTACTTTAGTCTGTGAAAGTATGAGTACACATAAATATTGCTTGAGAAAAGGGCATGATGAGCAGATACACTCTTTAATTTTAGTCAGATTCCTTATCTATTTCATTCCATACTGCTCGTTAACACTTTTTATCAAGAAAACCGAAATCAGGAATTTAAAACGTCTATGGAGACTGTGATAAGAGATATTTATTGAGTCAAGATTTGAAGCGTAATTTGTGAACATTAACTTTTCGCTCACTGAAGTTACTGTAACTCTTTGGGTAGTTTATTCACCACTGTTTATACTGAAAACGCTTTTCTCTTTATCTCAAATGATCTAATTATGACAATTACTAACATTACCGTCCCGAACCTCCACAATAAAAAGGTGAAATATTTCTCAAATCTTCCTCCGGATATCGACTTTTTAGATAGTGTCACACATAACTTTGAGTTATCGCGTTTAACTACATTTTTTGGTTCAAGTTTTTCAGTTATTACTGAACGTTCCCATCTTCGATCATCTAAGAAAATCTTCAACCAATGGGGAATTCTAAATGCATCGTCTTCCGTACACTCATGATCACCAGCCATGACCTATAAATCACTTACGGTAACTGAATTATATATTGCAACATGAATGATAAACATCAAGGGAAATTTTTATCACTGATTGGCAGACCCCAATGCTTTTCAAATCTGTCCTTGTCATCCATTATTCATTCTATGGGACTACCATTTATCAAAGTGTGTATCTGGTGGAAGCATAATTAATTGGTTAGTCAGTGACAAAGATAGAGCCTGACATTTATGTAAGTAGTAAACTATATAGCAGCCTGTGGAGTTAGCCGACGTTAAAGTTGTATTTTTTGGTATTCCCCTTTTTATCTGTACTTATACCCAGTCATCTGGTAATTAATAAACTTATTACATGAAACAACATCCTTTTAGCAGTTTTGCGATCGACGGTCCTTCTATTTATGTGAATTTATTACGTTATTTAATTTCTAAGCAAAAAGTGCACTGTTAAACAACAATTTAAGATGATTTTTTTTTAGGCAGATGGTAGGTCATTTCAGGGGTTTGTACATCTCCAGATTGAGTAATATAATTTCTTCATTTTATTTGATAAATAAGCGCACATTTGATTTTATTCTTATTGCTCACTTAATATTAATAGAATATCATTGTCAAGTATGACGGTGCGGCGTTAATTGTGAGATTTAAGAGAAATAGCTGTTCATTAGTACTATTTCTCCCATTAGCCTTGGATGACGTGATTTTATTTGAGTTTAAAAGAGGCATCTTCACAAGATGAGTGAGGTCATGCTCTGGCTGTCAAATGTGGCTTAAGATCACGGTCCATACTTTGTCGCGGGGTTTGCAATTCACATCTTGCAGGTGGTCCTCAAGTGGTTTGTCAGTCTTGCCAGTACATCTTGACGGTCTCGGCAAAACTATCATCTATTCAGTGGTGAGTCAATCTTCGGCCGTCAATTCTAGGAAGGAATCTTTCGTAAATTAATAAAGCATCCCCCCATAAATTCCATAGGGTCTTGCTCAGTTTTAGTTGTGTGTGTAAAGAATAGGGTTCTTGTACAATGGATAATGCAATGAAGGGTTGAAAACATATACCGAACACAACGACGATGCCTACAGTCAGATCTGGGATGATAGTCGGTCTAGCTGAGAACTACTTGCGCTTGTGATGATCTCATTTTTGGTGAATCCATTATAGATTAGGAGATCTTCATACACGTAGATGAGGTAAGTCATTCTGTTAATTTCTATTCCATTTCATTCTGGAGTGCGTGGGAGTTAAGTTTTACTCAAAAATTAGTTCACGTTCAAGATTTCGAACATTCTATTAAGAGGGGGAAAGAGAGTGGTCCGAAAGAATTTAAGGACCTCTTCGTATTTCAGTCTAACAGGCAATGATCTTTTAATTTAATGATGGGCTGTTATCGTATAGCATGATATATCAAAATATATACATATATGAAATTTCACCGCTAGATTTACGACGAAATAGATATAGATTCCATCGGCTCATCTACCTTTGAGTTCATCATGTTAGTCACATCAAAAATATGTTCGATCCTTTAGGAATATAGGATTTTATCACTTTGTTGGCCTGTGGAAGTGTAGTAAACTAGGAACATGTGCCAAATCTGCGAATTACTCAGCTCGCGTCACTTCTTCGTTTCATTTATTTGTCGTGGTAATGGCTGAAAAAAACGTCACAATGTTTGATTTTTAGAAAACATAAACAGGCGTGTGGTTAAGGAGAAATAGGTTAATAGTTCGTGCTTCTGAACAAGTTTATTTCCTACTGATTTTGACTATTGTCACTATTAGTCGTTGCTATATATAAGGCATTTGCAAGTTACTGGAATCAGCTTGTCAGTATTTTACCTTATTTGATTTCTTGATTCATTAACTTGTTCACTTCCTTATTAGGGCTATAATTCTCTGTAATATCCAAATTTTCCAATCCGACATCCTCATGATTTGGTTTCTTGATGAGTACATGTTTGCGATATTCAGAGCTCGCTGATCTGTTGATTTAATTGGATGGTTATTCGTACCACTTCAGTATCTTCTTACAGCCAGAAGTAGGTAGATGGGACTAGCGAAGGTTTTGACAGTAATTAAATTAATCGCAATCTCTATAATTCTCTCACTGAGGTATCTGATTGAATGTTATCGAGTATCCAATGTCCCATTGATTCGTTTGTGATTTACTTATTATCAGTGTTTTTTCATTATTCAGAAGAAAGGGAGTTTTTAACCAAAATGTTAGATTAGGTGGCATACATGATGGGATTAAATGAATGCTGTAATCGCTCTAGGTAAAATGATTTCAAGAACCAGCATAATGAGTCATCTTATCTTGTGCCACTGATTCATTCAATGTTTCATTTTAAGACTTATCAGTTCTCTTTACGTATATTCATTATTTAACAAGTTTTAACCGTGACAAAGCATCTCACTACCAGAAATAATAAATAGGCAGTAATAGGTGGTTGAGAATAATGTTAGGTAATCCCTTTGGGTACGTGCCTTTAAAACAACAATTGCAGTCGTCCTTTTAATATTTTATGCTGCTGGATGTGTGCTTTCTTATTTTGAATTTATTAACTTGTCCACTTCTTTATCGGTAAAGTTAGCATCATCATACTTATTCCTCCATAATTTAAGATTCATCTAGGTTCGAAAGTGCGATCATGATTGTAATTTTCAGAGCTTATTGAGCAGTTGTACGTGTTATTTCGATATATTTGTCTCTCTCCTTATAGTTAAATCTAACTGAGATGATTTTAAGGAAACTCATTAGAATTCACTCAAGAAAGTTCACTTCAGACAATATTTGCTAGCAGAGGCCGCTCTAAAGTGCTAAACTATAAATTCATCAACTTATCGGTAAGATAGGTATTTGATTGGAGTTCAGTCTTGGAGGCCTGCAAAGCTTCTAACTGAATGCAAAAGCTGGTTAGAAACGACACTTTAATATTAGTATTACTAACATGGTGAGCTCTAGCGACTTCATTAGCCATCTTTTAAGATGGATTGAGTCTTATTAAGGTAAGCTTGGTTAACCCGTTGCATGCAAGGTCATCTTCGGTGGACTTAGATTTGGTTATTGCTAGTCAAAGATAACCAGTTGCGAATTTCTTAATTGGAAGTGTTCCAGTTTGTTTATTGTCTCTGTTCATTTTTGTTTAGTACCAGTTTGGAAGTATTTGACACATCCTGAAATTACAAGCTTGGCGTTTCTTTTCGTATTTTCCTTGTACATGTTTTGCTCTTTATTTACGACATTTTTGCTACAATATATTTTGACAACTGATTCACTTATTCGCGAATTCCTAACCACTGGATTTTCTGCTTCTGCAACCAGTGATTCATTACCTGTGAACGGTTTCGTTCTCCTTTTTCTGTGCCTTATTTTTTGTCTTAAAATTGGTAGGGTATTTGTCTGATGCAATTCTCAATTGCAAGAAACCAGATAAGCGGATATCTACTTTTTTGAGAAAAAGGACACTTTGATCTAGATTGCCCTCATGAGTTCTTCCTAAGCTTATGGTCTTAGACTCGTTCTTCTAGCTTCTTGTTGAGGGGTTCTATAGCAGATCGGATTAGCTTGTTCTTTTCATTGATTGCTTATCTCACGTACTTTAAGCGGAGTCTGTAGAAGCTACCTACTAGAACAGTCAAGACATATCAATATTAGGAAGTATATTTGAGTTCTTTCTATTGCGTCCTAAGTACGTCTAGTATAATAGTAGTTCACAGAGGATACGTAAACCACGCCTGCACTGCAGGAAATCAAACTGTACTTTGAAAGTCACTAAAATGTTAATAACATCATATCTATGGGAACAGAGGAAGGAGAAGGATGTAGCATGCATGGAACAAAATAATCGCTCATTTATGCGGAGAGAACCAGGGGTACTTTAGCGAACACACCAAGTCAAAGACGCAAATTGGTACTGGCCATCAATGCACCAGATTTTTTTATAATACGAAGTTTGAATTTACAACCTGACTTTTCCAGATTATTCAGACATTGGTTAAGATGCTCATTCAGTCTTTCCCCTGAATAATATTTGGTGAAGCCTTGACTTTCTCTCAGTTTAACTTTATCTGAAACAGCTAGGTTCCGTTAGAGTTCTGTCGGAAGTTTCACATTCTCGGTTTTCTGTGTATTCATATAATGTTTTTTGCAATTTTGGTGTCTTTTGCAGATTTGCCGATTTCTATGGAGAAAGAACAGTTGAAAGATTTCAAAGCGCTCAGCGTCCATGCACAGCTAAATAAACACACGCATACGCGTCATTGTGTATTTGTTTGTCAAGCCCTTTTAGAGTCTGGCTTTAGTCAGTTTAACTTTTAACAAACGACTTTCAAGTGTTTGTTTAACATTTTTCACAATGGTCGTTGGAAAACTAAGTGTGTTAGACTGGTAATGGTTTGATTTGTTTAAAATCAATTTATTTCAGAATATGAGATCTTGGCTTAATTCTAAAGGTAAATCTTGGCATGTTTATTGACTCCATTTTAAAATCAAATGAATTAAATGTTATTCCCTTTTGTGAAAAATGTACGCTGGTTGCGGTAATTAGTCTTAGAATTATTGGTAGCAGAGGGTAGGAAGCCAAGGAGAAGACATCTGAAATGGAACCAGCTAGTTTTAATCACGAAATATGAAATAACAAAGTAATCTAAGTAGGTGAACCGCGAATATATCTAGTCATGGTTATTAGTCCTTTAAAGTAACAATCACGGCCAGCTGAATAAGGAAATATCACCAGATCAATCGGAGGAGAACATGAATAAGGAAAGTTTTTTCACACAACCGGTCAGTTTAGGTCTGGATAGACAAAATACACCTAACATGAGGCTTTATTTTATCTTCGAATTGTGTCTTCGAGGCTTCATTACAGATACCAGATTATTTAATTTTGTAGGATGATTCTTGGAGATCTTTGCGTCGATCTGCGATCTATGTCGAAAACACTTGGCTCATTCGTAAACATTTAAACGTCTGCAGATCTGTGTAGGGAGTTACTTTTTAATAGCTCTCTATGACCATTTAGATCATAAATGTGGTGGTTATGTTAAGCATGACATTTTTTGTTGTCGTCTCTTCCTTGTAAGGGTCGGCAGTTGTTTAACATTAAATATTTTGTTTAGCAGGCTCGAGTCCAGGTTGAGGACAGTGTTTTTTGAATCGGTTTTCTGTGATAGCAGTTTTAAGCCTGAGTGAATAGGCACGTCAGCAAGTGAATCGGCATGAAAGACTTATTGCAAATGCGCCAGTAAGGAAGAGGTTGACAGTGGTACGCATTTAACCGAGAAGTCTTTGGTTTGACTGAGCTGTCATTGGCTAAAACAGCCAGCAATGTCGATTTCTGTCTCTGAATGCGTAAATTTCCACCCCAAGAAAATTCGAATGAAAATAGAGAGATGTGAAGCTGCCAACAATATGTGAGTGTTTCGCTGAAAAGAAGGCAATGTTCTTGCACTATCGTCGGGATCATTGTTCCTCAATGTTCAATGTTTGGCTGCTCTAAGTCTTATAAATGAAACAAGAAATGGCTGAAATTCGATTTATGAGAATGTGATTCCCAGAGTGGACATCAAATTCAACACGTGTCTCTTCAAAGGATATTCTTTCGAGCGAAGGAGAAGAAAAACTGCAGAATGCCATGGATCAAATCTCGTTTTCCTTTCCCCACCTTATTTCCTCTGCTGTAACTCTATTAACAATCGAACTTAATAAGAGCTTGGGGGAAAAAGAACTTGGTTGAAATAGAAGGACAAAAGTTATTTTAATTTTATACAAACTTTCCACTTGTTTTAATTCACTATCTTGTATCTATTTAGTATCTTAAAATCGGTAGGCAGTTTGAGCTTATTGCCTAATTCTGTTTCTTTTTCCGCTGTGTCTTTGCATAGAACACCTTCGAACAGAAGAGGAGAAGAGACGATCGGAAGAATTGCTGAATCTCCTAATGGAAATAGTCGCTGAAAGGGACAAACTCGTTGGGGAGCGCAGTTATTCAGAAAGGTGAGTTCAATCATATTTTCGTCAGAGATGTATAGGATTATAACGTGCATGCGTTAGAGCTAGTAAATTCTTTTTTTGTTTTCCTCAATTAACATAATTTTGCATAATGAACATATTGCTGTTCATCTGAGAATGAATGAAAACGGAAACTATTTCCACTTTAGTATTAGAAGGTCGAGGAATACGTAAAAGTGCATTCCTCAACCTCACGTACAATCTGTGGTATTTCCATCCGAAGAATGTCTGATCAGGATTAGTTACCAGGGTTCTTGGTTTCAGACCACATTGATGGCTAGTGATTAATACTAACGTATTCAAGATTGCATGAATTTTTTCCATGTATCTTTAGGACTTAGTTTAATTTAATGCTCGGCTTGGTTTTTCTGGGTTGCAGAAATATGTTTCTTCAGGCTCATTTGCTAATGTAAAGTGCTTGCCTCTGTATTTGACATTACAACAATATTCAGTCCTTCTTTTTCACCCGAAAAAGATTGCAATTGCCGTATATTTTGTTTTTTTACCTGAAATGCTGGAATAGGTGTGCAGACTGAGCTAACATAACTAAGCATGTCAAAATGAAGAGCTTTTGGAAAGAAATTTGGTAAATTTACCGTTTGAATAATAGAGTGGATCAAAGGGTCTGTTAACGTTTTGGTTTACTAAATTTAATAATTATACGGATTTTTTTTTGATGATCGACTATTGAAGTTGGAATTATCACTGAATTAATGTCAATCCGCTCATTCGACCCCTTTTGAATAACTTTTGTTCAAGTGCAAAATGCATCCTCATGCATCTTTTTAATGCTGACATGGACTTTATTTTGTCCATCGGTATCCTAGTAAAGCGAAACAAAATAATTTAATTTCATGACTCAGTCATGCAAGTACTTCTCTTCCCCATGACACACTTAATTCTCACCATTTTGTAAGACTGGATTTCTGGAATTCTCTTGATTTTGAATTATTATAGTTTATTTTTCTACCTAGTAAAATGTTTCCCATTCATGCTAATCTATGCAGGTTATTAAGGAAATCCTATGTTATAAAGGATAGAAACCGGAGGAGTTGTGAATTCAACTCTTTACTGTTATTGTAATAAGTCCGCTTTATTTTTTCTTATGGACCAAAATTCCACATCGTTGCCATCTTACAACATCCCTATCCATACCCCTTAATACGAAACTGTGTATGTAGGTACTGATGTATTCAAGACTTCATTGGGGTATACAGGCGGAAGTTAATCCTGCTCAAGTGACTGTTTCTCAAAGGGGATTTATCACATGGTTCGAAACTGAGAGCTCATATATCACATAGCCTACTACTAGAATGTTGTTTATATTGTTGGCCTTTGTCTAATTATATAACATCACCGCAGTTGGGTTTCTTTTTAATAGCAGAAGTTGCTATTGGTGAATTTAGCCTGCCTCCTGTTTTAATTATCACGTGAAAAAAAACTCTTGTGACAAAATGCGTATGGTAGATTCACTCTTACACATTTGCTTTAATCTCCCATATGTGTCCTTTCAGAATGTGCTCTATTAGCCGTTATTAATCTAGATATTTCACCATTATTATGAGTTAAGTCATTTTAATATGGCACACATTGGAATTGAGTGTGGCATAAGAATGCCTTTCGGAACAGGATAGTGTAGTAGTAATTCCCTACTTTAAAAATAGAACTCGGTTAAGTGTTTACCTTTTTTTTATGAGAAAGGATTATAGATGGAACATAAACGGAATTTATTTTATTCTGAAAAACGCTCGGAAATCTTTTATGAATCCTGCGGCTCTGAGTCTTACTTGATCTTTCTTGGCAATCCGAGCAAGTAATTCTGTGATTATCTGTCACTATCTTTGTAATTGAACAAATGCCTTCCGTACTTCATAGTCCGCTGAAAACTTGGCACATTTTTAGGCACATAAGTTCCCGGTGACCTTGATAAAGATTTTTCATTAAGTCAATTTGATCAGCAAAAATGATCATTCAATGTTCGTACTACAAATACGACTAGGTTGTAAAGATGTATAAAGACGTTAAACATTACAGTATAGTATGAAGATTTCTTTCTTGAAAAGTAAAGGTAATTCTGGAGCTCGAGTTGCAATTTGTGCCTCCTTCTCCTTAATATCTTCAGGATATTTCTATTAGAGTACCTCTCAAGGCAAATGAAAACAGTTGTGCGAATGTTCATGGACTGTGACTTGAATCCTTTTGTAGCTTCATGGTTACATATTTCATGAACCAGGTCTAATTTTTTTGATGCCGAAAGAAAGCTAGCATCTGAAATCGTGCGAGTTTAATGAATGGGCGTTTGTACCACCCTCATCTTCAATTTGTTTGAGCGTTTAGCCAGTATAAGCTAATATTAACAGTTTTTAAACCAGCTACATCTTTTTAAATTAGCTTAACACACTGAATTACTTTTCAATCTCCGCGTCGGAAAGTTATTATATAACCTTATGATATGATTGTAGCTGTTGGTCTCTTGAACAAAATATTATTCTACTGGATTTGATATTCTATAAAAGTCTACTATCTGTTTTAAAAAGCACGTGGAAATAACTTCTGCTAATGTTGTTTTCACCTTTACATTTTCCTTAATGGTATACTTCTTCTTTTAAGTGCGATCTGCTTGACCGTTTTTTTTATATTTGACTTTAACAGCAACAGGACGGTATATAGAATATATTGAATGGGTAAGTTGCCGTTTCATATCACAATAAGTGTGAAGCGAATGGCCAATAAGTGGGATTTAGATGAATAATCACCGAGACCTCGACACTCATTAATTACAGGAAAGGAGCTAATTAAATTACTTAATTATTGCCTGACTTTGCTATACTCGCTCCGCATTTCGTCTGGTACTTATTTTAGGATATCTGGTCGAATATGTTATGTGATTACCCTTATTCGTTTTTTTTTTCTTGCATCTCTGTTTGTATTCGAAAAGGGATATAAAATGCCTTGTATTTCGCATAATAAAGTCCACCTGATGGCAATTAGCAATTTTCGTGTTCTTGCTTTGCATGAACTTGGGGTGACCTTAACCTGAAGAGATAAATAAATTACAAGTACAAGAGTGGCTTTAAACGTTTGACTTCATATATTAACCCATATGAAATTTATGTGGCTTATTCTAAAATCATTGTACTTAAATGCGTAGTGACCTGGTATAACCATATTGCTTACACTTTGCGCCATGATTAAATTTTAACTGCTATTCCATGTAGATTATTCATCTAACTCCAATCTGTTTTGTCTGACCTTGTAGTTCTTTTCTCCACCTTAGCTGTTATCTGTAGGTTACTTTACTAGATTTCATAAATCGGGTTAGTTCAGCCTAGTTCGATTTCCCGGCGAATGAAGTCTACTTGTCTCAATTTTGACTTTCTTTTCTCCTCCTCGTTGAGGATTACTTTAATTGGACACTTAAATCATCTTCTCTAGGTTCTTCATGGAAGTATTCAATTTTCCTATATCATTGCTTACGAGTAAATTAAATAAGATTAATTAATTGTTATCTCTGAGGTTATCCTTGTCAGTAGGTCAAATTTATTAATCCTACACTTGTATGTACGCAGCGCTATTGATCGTTTAAGTTGGCTTTTTCATCCATAACGGTTACCAAAGTTAGAGCCCCTCTGCCATTCCTGGCATTAATCAGTGGTATTGGTTACTTCATCAGTGATTGGCGAAATTTCATTCTGTTATTGCACAATGTCATTTGGACATCTCTGGCTCAAGCACTATTTTATATCAAAATAGCCCAAATTAAGTGTTGCATTATTTTGATAATCTTTTATATTTCTTTTACAAAAGTTGAATTTAATCAGGACACTTGCTTTCAATTTTTGGAGATTGGACTTAAGAAAGTTCTTATTCACTGCATTTTTTGCTTTGCAGCAATCTTTCACCATATCGGAAATCTTCGTCAACTTCTGGTTAGTCCCATTAAATATATTACTGCTATATATTTTTAAATAGGTTTTAATTCCAACCGGAAAGGCAATTTATTCCATTACCATTTACAATGTACAGTTTACATTTTTTAGACTACTGACCAATCTGAAAAGCAAGAAGTTATAGTCTCACCAGTATTATTGTTATCGTTATTATATTTGTACTTGAGAGATTGATAAATGTAGGTGTTTAAGACTTGTCGTATGAATGAGTCAGATTTCAAGGTCGAATGAATGATGGGAAATAATAGCTTATTTCAAAGAACGAATTATGAAGCCATTGAACTCTTAAGTTCTCCCTCAAAGGTAAGGGAAAAGCACTTTATGAGTAGGCAGTTTTCTAATCTGCAGCTGACTCGTCAATGTTGATGTGTGTAAAGGCGACTTCCTTCACTACTTGGTACATTCCCGAATGGAAAGTAGTGGTAGATTAAGTCATTCCTGGAGAGAGGCTTATGACGGTTAACCTACTTTCTGGGTACTACAACTACAATGAGTAAAGCGTCGTGAGAGTTCTGGGAATAGGCCTGTACTCAAGTTATCCCGATTGAAAAGGAGAAGAACGGGCCGGCCAAGAGACACAATTTGTAGAGGGGAGGAGGAGGGGGGGGGGGGTCGTGAGAAGTAAAAATAATAACTAATGGTAAGTCTACAGGATGTATAAAAGATGGAAATTAGGACTAAGAAACATAAAAAGCACGCAGGATCACAATCCTCCGACTCAACAAATTACATGAAGATGAATATATCTCTACATGCTCAGGGTTCATGTTTTCTGCGTCTACTTCTAATTCTTCACTACCAACGTGATTGTTTTTTTTTCACGAAGGAGCTGAGTTGGTAAATTCTAGAAACCCAAAATGGATAAAATAGTAATATGAACGATCTGGAATTAACGGGTTGCAATATTTCTACGCCAAACTAGGACAGGATTGTTGTAGCACAGGATTAGATGTCTCCAGTATTTGCTACTAACTGAATAACCGAGGATGGTTTAACATCCAACCATACTGCTAAATTTCCAGCCCCATTGTATCGCAAGTCAGCAGTCTGAAAGGTGCCTGAATACGTCTATTCAAGGAAGGGCTGAGCTTTGGAAGTCTGTTTTTCATAGTTTTAACTCACAAACAAAAGGGAGTTTCTAGGACATGCTGTGTCCTAGATCTAAGAAGGATATAATATTCTCATCAAATCGGAAGACAGCGGAAAATATGATGAGTGACTCATAAGGTTATTATGCCATCTATATGGTCGGATTCCCAATCTACAGTCATTCTCATTGTCAATAATCAAATTCCTGTGTTTGGACTCGCAGTTATACTTGATAGCCGTTGACTTGCATAATGATGATGGCATTTTCTGTTTCTTTATTTTACTTTAGTGCATTATTTTATCTGGAATATTATTTCACCGTCTAGGAACTTTGTGTTGGATTTTCTCTATAAATCACCTATGTTAGTAAGTGCGTCTTGTCTTTCACTCCTTAGATTAAAATTCTAAATCAAATAGATGACGTTTTAGTCAAGTAGTTGAGTAAACACAAACTATTTGAAGTAGAAGTACCTGTGCGCACATGTGCGGTCTGATTACTAGCTCAAAATTTTTTTCCCGATTTCAGAATTTCAATCCAATAACAGTTATGCTGGAGATGGTGTGGTCAGAAGCGATTAAGAAACCGCCAATTCAAGCCGTTTAATTTTAAGTCCCAACTCTTTCGTTTTTTCTTCCCCGCCTCTCGATGTTTTCTGCGCCCCTTATTTGATCTATTTTTGTACAGTATTCCATTTTCAGCAAATTTCTTTTATTTGTGTTGCTTTCTTTGTCTATCGGTCTCTTTTTTCATTTTCCTCCCACCACCCTGGAAAGGTTGTACTATGTGGAATACAAGTCTCCTGAATAAAACGAGCTTATTTATATAAAGGATCCACCTAGCGCTATATATTTTGGCACTGCATTAAACGTAACTGCCCAGATACAAGTTATTGAGTCTACCCCATAATTATAAAGCGATTCTTGAACGCAATTGTATAGTTATAGAGAGCGCATAAATTTTCTTGGACAATGGTTAAAGTATAACATCCATACTTGAGGACCCTGAGGACTGGTATTAAATTCGTCGACTTAAATACAAAATTTCCCTATGAATCTTGGTCGTTTTTTCTTTTTTTGAAAAAGCTGGCGGAAGACTTCTAGGTTTTGTCACTTTTCTAATAACTAATCATAATTAATGAGGCGTTCTAAGAAACCGCAGTTCGCATTCATAAAGAAATTTCTTCACTGCCAAATCTCCAATCTTGTAATTTCAACATCATCCTACACGCGAATTTAGGAAAAGACGAGACCACCGTTAACATTCATGCATCATAAATCCTACGATTTAAACAATGTTTCAAGGTCAACAGCTGTAAATAGTATTTCAATACTCCTTTATTTTGAGCACCAGTCTCTGAAGTCGGGAGAGGGGAATTAATCAAAGTTGAAATAGGTTTTACAGTGCGACAACAGGTTCAATCATTGTTTTATGAACGCATAAAGATCGCTCGGTCTAGAAATCAGTGGAATTGCCATAGCCATTCGTTGACAAGGGGTAGAAATACTGATTTCACTTAACTAAAAAAGGGGAAAATCTGAGAATCATAGGGCTTGTTCAATTCACAACATTGTGAGTCAGGATACAAAGAATTTAGTAACATATTTCCTGACGAATTAGTGTACCATAATGTCTGAAAAGGGGTTAATGGTGGAATTTACTCAGATTTGTTTAAAGGATTCCCTCGGACGCCACGCTTAAAGTAAAATGAGATAGTGAATTAGACTACGATGACAAGCATTGGCCATAAAGAAATTTGTACTTTTAATATTATTATTTGAATGTGATATGCAAGAAGGTAAGCAGCAAACGTCGTTCTTATGTCATCCGGTTAACTACGTTGCTACTTATCTTTTTTGCACCTCTCCGATGAACAAACATTCCACCCACTCGTAAAAAATTCTCTAAACAGGGGTAGAGCACACCCACAGCCCGAAAGGGGCCAACTTCCAATTTAAAGCAAAATGTTAAGATTAATAGGCATACGAATTTTTACAAATGATTTGCATTTTCAGCTCGCCTGTTTCACCTGACCTATCTTCTCTTTACTACCAGTATCCAGCTGTCACTTCTGTTTCCCTTCTATTCGGTGACAATGGCTCGTCAAATTTTCTGCAAAGGTATCTACTCTTCAATTTATCAACAAATTAAATACCACAATCACTCCTATAGGGATAGAGTTATAAAAATAGAAAATTTTATATCGAGATTAAGATCATTCGAATTATTAGTCCAAAAAAGGTGTATTAAAACTTATTCAACTTTAGCCCACTGTACGCACAAACCATTAGCTATAGTATCTGAATCAACACGGAATTGAAATGTCCGCCGGAATGTATTGAATAATATTGTAACGCATGGGGATTAAGTAATGGTACTGTCCTAGAATATGAATTAAGAGGGGATATTAGGCAAGCTGTCGGAGAATGTCCTTTAACTTAATATAGAAATGGTATTCTTGGGCGGCCAACAGGAATGCGAGTGAACCGCATATATTGTAGTGAATGTATGTTGTATACGATTGAGACATGGGAAGACAGAGACGTACACGAAAAAAGACTGTCACGTGATGGGTTGAGGAATAAAATTACCCCATCTACTCACGGGGAATGAGAAACGAAGAAAAGGATTTTGACTTTAATTCTCTACAGGAAAGGTCCTGTCATCGGCATACTTACGTTGAAATCAAGTGGTCATAGGTTAATTTACTTAGAGAGTCATTGCAAGAAACCTTTGTAGTTCATAAAAATACCTTTTACTCAATCCCAGAATTCGCTCACTATAAGGAGTAGTAGTCTAAAGAGTATTGTAAATAGCTACATGTATTTTTTGAAAAAAGGCAAAATCTTTGGCAAATGTAGGAATCGCTGATGAAGCGGACAAACTTCTTACTGATACCGTGTATGAGAAATTCTGTGCAAAATTTAAACGCTTTCTAATGAAAAGATAGACTGAATCAAGCCCACTTAGATGGGCGTTTGTGTGAACTGACCTTGGGTAGAGAAATACAATATTTCACCACGAAACCGCTTTTAAAACTGCATTCTATTCATTTGTACTTAGTCCTATGCGCCAGAACATGTTTTTTGACCTTCATCAATCTGCTTTTATCCACCCCACGATTCTAGTAAACTTTAGAAAAAGTCTAACCTCGATTATAACTTTTAACCATTTGGTTTAAATGATCAGTTTTAACCTGTATTTCGTGCAAAATTGTTTACACTGCAAATGCTGCAGTAAATATCGACTTTCCAATTGGTGTGAATTATTGGTCAGATCGATCTAATTGTCGTAAATCTGACGTCTGGCTAAATGACGGTATGTTACTCAATCGTATTTCTGTGCGAAATATGAAATTTAGAAAATTCTTTGTGAATTTTTTAGATTCCTCTCGATTCCATGGTGGTGGCGGAAGAAGCAGTGCTAAAGGAGGAAGCAGTGCTAAAAGAGGAAGCAGAAGACGGAATAGAAGAATAGATGAGGAAAGAAGTTGACGAAGGAGGGCAGGAAGAATCAGGGAGAGGAGTACTGGAAGAAAAAAAGAGTGCCGTGCAGAAAAACGAGTAGGTGCAGAGAGACAAAGAAAGGGTAAGAATAGCAGGAATAAGAAGAGGAGGTAAATTTTAATACAATAATATACTTTGAGTCCGGCACGTGTAAATTTCGACTCTGTTATGAAACAGCTGCAGCGGATCGGATTTGCAAGCGTTCAGGGAGGAACAATTAGCGCATGTTATGTGTACTTATGATGGTAGTGGTGGTAGAGGCGAGGCAATAGGGGAGAGAGGTAACGGGTGCCCTAATCATTAAGATTCCCTTATTTCTCATTTCTCTTTCGTTCTGTAATATATATTAAAAAATTTTTTCTATTATGTGCCTGTCTTTTCATGAGACTAATTTTGCTCCGACTAATTCAGATCTTGGGTGTTTGGTCTCTTCCATATGTCTATCTTTGATTGAGGTAGGTCAAGCTTATTCTACGAATATTTTGAACCTATCTGCGGTCGGTTATACGGACTGTAAATATTCTACTCATGCTGTTTAAGTAGAATTTTATTTTAGAACTTGCCGTACACACCAAATTCCACGTGACTTGAAGGTCAGTCCACAATGAACAGCCACAAAACCATAGGCCGCCCTTGTTAAGCCTTAGCACACAATCCCACTTTCGCGCAAGCAATTTGGGGAAATCATTGTATTATTTTAACCTTTAAGACTGTTAGGCTTTTAAGGAGATATCTATGAGCCTAACTCATTCAAATTTTAAAAGTATCTTTAAGATTAAAGCGCTTTAGAGTTGATTTACAAGTAGGTTGGTTGTGATCACTTAAAAACAGGTGAATTTCATCTTATATCCTCTGGGCCAGGTATGGAACCTGATGTGATATCACAAGCCGCAACGCCAAGTCATAATTTCCGACAACCACTTTATTTTCTCTCCCCTTTCTAATATTTATTTTTGAGCAACGTCGGAGATACTGGCCAAGACAAACCATTTGGCCTAAAACTATTACTTATGTAAGTGAAAGTAATATGGAATCTATATTATATTGACAAGAATTATTCATCATAATTAGTGTCCTTCGTAAATAATTTCAATCTTAAAAAGAACGGACACAAGAATGGAAGAGTAGTGAATCTTAAACCTCATTTAACGCTACATTTTCTGTTTGATGAAGCGAAGAATAAAACACAGTTAAATCAGATTACCTCCTATTGCTTTCAATGCAATACTACCAGATACGAGAACCAATGCATCAATCTAAATCACTACGTACTAATTAAAATGCTATAAAATATTACTCGATACATAAAATACACAGGAATGATCTTTATCGAAACAATGAAAATCAGGTTCTTACATAGGTACTTTATTTGCACAGACAAAAATAAGAAATAGGTTCTATTTGCAAAGACCACAAAGAGCCTCACGAACATCTCCACGGCACTCCTTTAATTTCTTTTCTGCGGCGATTCGACTAATTTCAAATTCATTTACCTGAGGAAAAAACCAAGTCAATTAAATATCCAAAAACTCACAATCAAATCAACATCCTCAGCTTTAATTTTGATCTTCATAACTGGAGCTTCTGAATGATTTTCTACAGTTACCTTTTTCAAGGCATCTGTCATTCCAGCAGCAACTTCTGTTTCTTCGAAATCTCCAGACATTTTTTCTAAGTCTGCTGCATTGCGCTCAGCGTGAGTAGCTGGCTTTTTTGACTTCTCTTCATTTCCCACATCTGCACCTGGCATTATTTCGATGACGGGCTAAAGTAAGATACGTGCCAAATTGACCCAAATAATCAAACGATGGCAACAAATCAGCTGACGTATAATCTTATATTACTTTAGTAAACAGTCTTGGTGATGTTATTATTATAATGACAAAACTATTTGTTTGCACGATTCAAAACTAAGGTACTATTATAATGTGTAGATATAATTTATTAACTGAACAGGAGAGTTAAAAGACATTGCAATTTATCCAGAACAGTACAACGATATGAAATAAGAATTTTTAATTATAAGTACCAATATTTAGTTGCATTCTGAAGTTTTAGGTAACTCAATTTCCAAAACATTTTTTTATTTTTGCAGACCTCTTCAGTGAGTTCATAAATATTTAAAATCAATGTAACTAAATCTCTAATACTTACGTTATTTAGACTATTCATTTTTACGCTGCTACTGTTTTCGTTATGACGGATAAAGCCAGAGCAATTTTTAATTCGCTTTACATGCAATATAACCAGCGATTTTCAACACAATCCGGATCGATTTCCTATTTCATTATTCTAACAATTCTGCAGAACCAGTATAAACTTCCACTATCATTGTCCTCACTCAAGGAGTAAATAACCTTTACTTACTTGAAAGAAAATTCTGTTGTTGTTTTTTTTCATAAGGATGACAACTTGTATTAAAAGAACATTTCTTAAAAGTTGATAGTCATCTTTCCTTACAAATAATTGTTTTCAGTAAAGTACCGAACTTAAATTACATGATGATTACTCTGACGGCCCTAATTTTCTCTACGTTATCTTTCAAAGATGTGACTCTGCTAATAATATTTCTTGGTTAGTCGAAGTTATGTCTACCTTAGAATAAAATACGGCATTTATTTTAAATTAAAGAGAAGGAAAGTTGTCGTATAACAAAATAAACTGAAAAATAATGATATATTAATGTTAAATTACCAGGATATTTACATCTAATATACATGCATTCTGAAAAACGTCAAAATCTTTTAACAAAGGTAATTTTGTTGTTCTTAGATAATACTTTAAAGGTGCATAAGATGCTAAAGCAAAACAATTTATTAATTGAAAAAAGTGATTTTAACGGAATGTTTGTTAAAATTCACACTTGTATTAATTACGGATATTTCAAAAAAACGGTTTCATTTAATATTTAAGTTAATAAACAAGCATTTCTTACAAATAACTTAATAGATAAACGCATATAAATTTATACGACATTGAAACTACATTATTATGCTAACAATACAAAGATATGTATTATACATTTCTAAAACTTTATATGAATTATCTTAAAAGCGCGAGTTTCGTGCACTCACGCTTAAGTCTGTTTGTTTGACGTGTTTATCGTGTGGTCGTAAAATGTCATCGGATACAGAATCAGATTCGGCAAGTTACAATTCTTATTTTTTATTTTCTTAGGAACTTCAAGAACTTCTGGCCGCTCCAGGTGTTTACAAGGAAATTGAAAAACCGAGGCAGATAATAAATAATAAGGCACGTTGTAAAATGTTTGTCATAATTTCGGACATCATTTTTAGGTGTTGCTTATCAGTTGTATGAATAAAGTTAAGAAGGCACTATCATGGGTTGAGCGTCTTGACGTTACTACGGAGCCGGCTCCTCCACCCAAAGAATCTGACCTCGATAACGATGTCGACAAAATCGATCCGAATGATGATTTTAAGCGAGAAGCATTATTGTATGTTAACGTTTGCTTTTATATCTTTTGCTTATAGTTATCGTGTTGCGCAGTCCGCCGTTCTTGAAGCAATTCCTAAGCTTCATGAATTGGGCATACCGACTAAACGTCCAAATGACTATTTCGCCGAAATGATTAAATCTGATGCTCACATGACCAAGGTAACGTTCTCTTGGTTATTTATTGTTGCTGAAATTTTGTGCTTTATTCTAATAGGCTAATGATACGTTTGTAGGTACGAGAAAACATTGTTGTAAATAAGAAACGTTTGGAGTTGCGTGAAAAGGCAAGACAGCTTCGTGAACAACGTAAATTCGGTAAACAACAACAGAAGGAGATTCTGGAGGCACGTCGAATTGAAAAGAAGAAGCACATGGAAGCCCTCAAAGTTGCTAAGAAGGGTCGCGGTAGGTGTCGATTCTTTTTGTATTCCTCATACACTTATTCTTTATGCTTATTTCATGCTGTGATAGTCATAGTTCCATTTATGAAGATATATTTGAATTTGCTCTTGATTTATTAATTTCTCAATTTATTCATAGAAAGTTGAGTAATACATTTATTTAGTAAGTGTATTATCATAATTAATTTTCTAGCAGTCTGCATATTTTCCCATTTGTACCTAGCTTTAGAGTCTGTTAAGTAATATTAGTTCCCGATATCTTTGTCTCCGTGGACACTGTTCGCGTCTGATAACTTGATACGGCTAGAGTTATCATTGCCACAGGCAAAGATCTTTTTTGCGATACTATAGTCGGATGAAGTTGGTGTAAATATGTTCTGTATACGTGTTCCTGTTTGATACAGACTACGTGTTTGTTGTCTGATCTATATGTGCATCGCCTACTTGATTCCTCAATCAATTTCTGTCGGTTCGTTCGTTAGATAGGTAAATAGTAAGAAGTGAATTAATTATTGACTGACTGAGTGCGAAATGAAGAGTGTTATGTTAGCGGCCACAATCTGATTGGTGCAGACAATGCATACCCGTGCTATAAAATGTTGGCCAAAAGTGGGTGATGTAGAGTGGTTCCGCCATCAGCAGCTGTAATATTGACGATTATGGACCAGAGAGCCATTCTGATGCATGGCTGTATGCATGTTGTTGGTTTGATTGTGAAGTTAGTGCGATGAAATTTCGACGCTTTAGTTGGCGTTATTACTGCGAGTGTAAGTGTATTTATTGAGATTTTTGATTGCATGAAGGTCATACTTTCATCCTACCTCCTATCAAAGATTCAAGTTGACCGGATCTCAGTTGTCATTAGGCCTGGCGTCGAATATGATATCTGAAACGTTACCAGTCTCTTTGTTTTCCTATTTGAATCGCCTCATATAAAATTTGAAAGATGTCAGTGGTTAAATAATTTGGGTAATGTAAGTGCTTCTCTTAAGGATTTTTCGTTCTTTGAATTGTTATGTTGCCCAAATTAGCCCTTATTAATGTGTATCTGTAGAATAGGCAAGTTAATATGAAAGTGCCTACAGTTTATAAGATGTTAGAAGGCTAGAAATGAGAACCAAGAAAAAAGTGTACAGTTAGAGAGAAAATGACAGTCATTCCAGAATTTCCATACTCCTTTCTCAGTATGTGATTCGAATATAGGTATATTTCGCCACACTAGCTTCCCATTGATTCACTTGGTGCTGGCGTTTGCGCTTTAGTTTGTATTGGCAAGGTTGTGGACCTACTTTTAAATTTTCATGAGAATCTCTAGAAATGTATACTACGATATATCCGACTACTGGATAAAATTTGTATTGAGTTGAAGGTCAGGTAAAAAATATCGCTTGAAGATAACGCAAAGTCAAAAATCATTAAATAGATCGGATGCAAGTTTTGCACTAGACGATCATCTATCCTGTATTTTCTGAACCCAAGTTGATTGGTGGTTGATGATTTGTTCTTTTTATCATACTTGAAGTCTATTTTAATGAGTTACACCATAAGCCTGAAACCGAAATTCAGATTCCATCAGTGCAGTCAATGGTTGAATTGTGCCATTCAGAGACTCATAAAATATTCGTAACAACTTTTCGCGCCTTATTCTCATTTGATCAGTATTTCTTGTACGTATGTAAGGGCTGATCATTTTAAGAATTCAAATTTACTTGGAGGACTCTTTTTTAAATATTTCCGTTTTAGTCGGCAAAGAGCATGCTCAAATGCTTGAGGAATACCTAACTTCCGGCACCAGCAAACAAGCAGCTCGCAACAATGCGGAATGGAAACCGAATAACAAATTCTATCGCCCCGAGGAATACGCTAAGCGAAGAAAGTAAGTTATCCTGCTGCTTTCAGTTTTTTATTAGCTTGTCTTTGACTGCCTGCTATTTGGTTCTAATAGGTTGCGTATTTCATGTTATTTTCAAAATATCATTTTATTTCAACTTATCATGAATAGACTGCTTGATTAGAGTTCAAATACATATTTGTTCGAACTATTTATTTCGCATTGCGTTCTGGTTACGTTCTACGAAGTTGTTAAAGTGCAACACTAGGTGTAAGTGTTATTGTAAGAAATTATTTGAATTAAATGCTTTTATCAGTTCATTTCCGGTTGTTTTCTACTTAATTTAGATAAGTAGCCTAGCGTTTTAGTTTTACCACTGATGGACATTTGTTTGACTTGTAGCGGTAGATTGATAACAGTAAATGAAAGAAAATGGAACACCAAGGATTGCACAGACCAGGTTGTTTTGAACAAGCTCAGTACAGAGTCTCAAGGGAAAATAGAAAATAGGAGGAGAAGGATTGAGCAACGGAAGATGCGTTTGACGAGCTAGGGTCCCCGGTCTATTTTTTGTGTGTGTCTAATGGAAGGCTATTTATAATCGACACTTTGCGTGACGACACGCATGAGGATATAATTGTATGCGTGCTTTAATTGGTCGGGACGATTGTAGGGAAAGGAGGGGCCAGTGCAGACAGGAGTGGTTAGTAACAAAGCCGACTCAGCCGTCCGAGGTATGCTTACCTTTTCCGATCTATGAGAAAAAGGCCAGCTGAGGACACACGATGTTTGTCTATGGAGTGATTGGATCGCAGGAAAGGTTAAAAGTTTACAGACATTACTGTAAGGACAAGTTAATCAAATTTGGTGATGATTAGGGATGACGTAAGATAAATATTTCGAAGAAGAAGGGATTCATCCTTCAGACTAGACATGGTTCATGTGAATGTTTTTCGCTAACTTTGGAGTATCGATACATTCTATTTAACTTTGTGTTTTGCATTTCTTGAGCGACAATTGGACGATTTTTCAACCCAATGTTTTCCGTACCTATGTTTTTATTTAAATTGGTACTTATTTTTTTGGATATGCTTGATTCACTCCGGGTCTTAATTAATAAGGAATTGATAGTTATTCCTTCTAAGTTGTACGTTTTTATTGGCATCTGAACAGTTTAAAATATTCTCGTAAATGGTTAGGCGATTTTCACCTGATTAAAATAAATTTTCAAATACAGCTCTTTGGGAATTATTATTACGGGCTTAGGTCCTATTTGAGATATAATCTAATATTTTTTGTCCCCAAATTAAACAATTAAAAATTCTCTGAGCGGAATCTGTTTCGACTATCAACATGCCAGATTTTCAATGACCGGACTTAATTTATGTTGTCTAAACTGTTCTATTTGCAGAGTGAACCAGAAGCGGGTGTTCAAGAACGCCGTCTACGGCCATGGGGGTCAGAAGAAGCGCTCGAAGCGCAACAATGCTACATCGGTTGCTACTCGAGGCAAGGGTGAGGTGAGTGTTCTCAATCACACCTCATCAGCTGCCCGAATTAATCGACTGAGCAAGAAGATGCAGAAGACAAAAAAGAAGAATGCACAAAAGAAACGTAATAAGGTTTCCAGCGAATTTTAGTAGACTCTTCTTTTTACATCTTACTTTGTATAAAATATAAGTGCCGTATGTAACAATCTTTTTTTTTAAAATTTGGGTGAGAATTTAAGTAAAAGCGCAAACATTTTCCCAAGAGTTTTTTCAAAGTCGTTTATGCCTCGTTTATGCTGCAAGTTCGCGACAAGCAGTTTTCGACAATTTTAATTCACTCGATTAAAACTAACCGAACGTGCTTGCAGTCTATAGTATCGTTTAATAATAAAACCCATCCTTTTAAAAACTCAAAAGAAAACGCTTTCTATACCAATTCATAAATTTTATCATATGAAACAGAGGAACATTATGTCTATTGCACTTGAGCATTGGACATTTGACTGCAGTGGCCCCACTGACCACAACCATCACCATAACCGCAACCACATTGTGGCATGTCACAACCGTCTCCCGGCATGTGCACTTGTGGACCTTTTCTCTCCAAACGACCGACTCTATGGAAAAGGTAAACCCATAGATCGGGATCGACTTTGTCTCTCTCCCACGCCTCTGAATTCTTCATATAGAATCGCCAAAAATCGCCGTCCAGATTTACAAGATCATTTTCCATTTCAACAAAGTTCGACAAGTCAACGTGTTTCAATTCTGTGATATTCGTTGGTAGCGCGACATCGATTCTGCTTGCCTGCAGTTGATTACCATAATAAGTATCAATGTGACATCTTTTGTCGTAACAGATGATTTGGCAACCTTCAGTGCCACAACCGTATCCTCGGAAGGGGCCATATTGACAGTTCGATTTCCCACAGTCGCGGAAATCATAACGACCAGCACAATAGCCCTCGTTACAACCGCCCCAGAAGCCGCAATCACCACCTTTGCAGCCATATAGATTTTTAGCACCGGGAGCCCATGGTCGGGTAAGATCTGTTTGCATTTGTGGGAAGAGGAACTCTTTTGTTCCAGAGTAGCCATTACAGAGACCATCTTTGCAGATGTAGGTACAACGGCCATCCAAGCATCCAAAACCAGTGTAATTGCCCTCATTACAGGTGTGAGTGTGACATCCTGTGAAACTGGGATATCTTGGTATATGCTGGTAAAGAGCGCCATCCAAGCTACCCACACTGAGTACACACCAAAAACAAAGAATCACAAGCACAGACTTCATAACGGCTTCCGGATGGTCGGCCTCTAAATCTTATTTATATAGAATGCGGGGGTCAGCCATAGTAAATCTCGTTTTGATTGGTCCTTAGTTGAATACTATACTTTCATTGGCGCAAGAAAATGTGCGCATTCATTAACTTATTAGCCAATCACAACGTTGGGTTATTTTTCCTTTGCTCTGTAGATTTTCTGAACTGAACGTCTTATAATGTTTCGGATAATCAAGTTGACTATCTTGAAGGGAATTATTATTACCATTGCAGTGGTCATTTTCGATGCTAAATATTAAAGATGACTAAACTGAGTCACAAATGAGATTATATGCATTTACTTAAATTTGTAATAATGAATTCCAATTTATATCGGTTATTTGGCATGTTTTGGAGTTGACTACTGAGCGGAATACTTTTTAAGTGGTTGCATTGATTTCAAGCAATCTACTACAATTTAAATTATCATATTATTCATTTATTGTTTTAAAAATAAGGACGCAAATATATTTTATTTACTTGTGAATGAGCTCATCTATGTTTAGAGTCTGAAATCCTGATTATTTTTAATTGTCCGTAAGAAAGAAGAAGAGGAAAGCTTGTTGTTGAGTCTAGGATCCTTCAACATAAATAAAGGTCAAAGGAGTCGCTATGATCTGTTTCTTAAATGGGTCAGTCATTTACGCTGAACGAAGGTTGCATGCAGAATTAAAACTTTGAAAATAATTTCTCTTTGGCTATTGGGGTCACATAAATGAATCAAGTGACCGAAGCAAAAAAATTGATATTTGATTATTTGATACTTTAGTCAAGCACATTTTGGAAAATGAAGAATCTTTCAATATAATATTAGTAAAACTTTTTCGAATCTCTAAAGGCTGTGGATATCAGTTTTTCCTGACACCTTTCAATTTCGTTACGAGTACATTCATGTGAATAAATCATCATTTACATTAATCACTAATTTAAGTTAATCATATTATGTTAACGTAATAACCCGTTATATGGATATCTGAAATGGGATAACGGGAACACGGTTAAGTTTTGTTTGTGATTGGAAATTGAGGCCATTCTAAATTTTGTGGCGGTTCTGCATTTCTGCAATCTAATAAGTGCATGCTTTCATATTTGAAATTTAAATGGCACTTTCAGTAATAATGGAAAGGTCTGTGGATTCTTGCATAAAATTAAATTATATAGCTGGTATATAAAGTGCATTCTTCAGAATTGTTGCTTATACATTTATGTGGTAGGCAACGCTGATTAATATGAATTAATAAATTCGTTTTTGAATGAGTATACTGTGCGTTAGATTAATTCTGCATTCAGGCATGGTGGTTTTGATCAGAATTTTTAGTCAGAATAACAACTAAGAAGTTGTTGGTTTCTGCATTTTGAAAAAATTTGAAACATTTATCTGCAGAAAGTGAATGCCATAAATACCTTTTTCATAATTTTGTAAACATTACTTGAGATCTCATTGTGATTAATATTCCAAACCTCCTTCCATAGTAAATGTATTAAAAGTATTACTTTTACATCAGGGTTAGTGATTTGCCAATGGCTAAGAGATGAAGCTTAAGTCTGAGCAGTAAGTGCTAATTTTCGAAAGTCCAATAACTTAAAAAGATTGTGCTATGGAAATGATTTGAACAAGGATGTAAAAGCTTCCACTATTGTATTTACCGAGATAAGGGGAGCTGATTGTGAAACTAAGTGGTCTGACTCATGAAATCAAATATTTCTTCCTGATCTAGTTTGCAATTGAGACAAATCTGTCCGTAAGGTCTTAATGGCTTGAGCATTCGGTAGTATTTCCCATGGTTGAAAAGAAGCCATAAAGGTGCTTGCGTGGGAACTGTCAGATATTTATTCTCACTGGGAAAGGTTGGAGTTTGCATTCTCTAATCCCACGTTTCACAATTCACTTTACATTATACCGAAGCCATGCATTTTTCAAAAGATTGGATGGTGGTGCCAATATCTTCTTTGGATTTAAAAGGCTGATCGTTTGATAAGTTACTATTTGCAGCCGGTAATGTAAACATTTTTTTATAATAGCAATTAAATTAGCGGGATAAACCGAGCTTACATGTATTTAATGAAGTTGAGCTCAAATTTTCGTAAGCAATTTGTTAGGTTGCAGATTTTTCAAATTTGTGCTTCTTAGAGATTATTAAAAAATATTGGCCCTTGCATCTTAGCTATTAGCTATTGATCTATATATTCGACGCAATCATAAATCAAAATCGTACGGTTTTTTATTTGGGGCATTTTGTAAAACGCAATTTTTCGTTTATGTCACTAATCACTCCCACTCATTTACTTAACTGCAAAATTATCCCTTTTCTTACAAAAATCAGAGGAAACAAGCAAACAAATGTTCGCTATAGACAGGTACAGTTATCACTAATATACATATTGTATTCATATTTAAATGAAAAAGCCGCTTGAAAAAGAATAATTCAGGGAGTTATAGCGGTGGTGAGTTTAAAGCTAAAGTCATACAGTGGCCAGAAAGACCGGAGAAGAGATTGGAATAGAAAGTAATATTCAGGATAATGAATATCGTCATCTAGATGCTCATTTCATTAAAAATATATTCTGACGTATTCGAAACTAATCTTAATTTTAATCCACCTTATAAAATCAAGCACCTGGGGTAGTGGACATAGTTACAAAGTCAGATTTAGGACAGTACAAAGGGTTTATAGAAACTTTAGCAAAAAATTTCCTGCAACCTTATAAGAATATGCTTGTACCAGATGGCCGAAGTGAGCAGTTGGTCATGCTCAATGTATCCTGAAAGAGACTAGCTAAGCCTTTGGCAAATAACAGTTCAATAGCAAGTTGACCCAAGGTAATTAAGGGCCTCCCTACTGAGCATAACTCAGAGTAGTGTTTATGTGATAATCAATTTACTATGTTTTCTGCCTAGTCGGTGTCTAGCTTTTACTACAAAGATCTCCCCAAAAGCGAACGAATACAAGTCTACCTTATGCATTTAAATCGTTAATTTGAGAGCTAATAATTGCTGCCGTCCAGTCAAAGCAATCTGTGAATGATGCGATCACTTTTTCCGTCCTGAACAACTTCAAATGCAATTTTTCTTCCGGATTCAATCAAAATAGACATGATTTAGTAAATACGCGACAATGAAATAGCTAGTAGTTTTGGAATCTTTGGTCATGGTAACGAGGTCGTTTTTCTCCAACTCACAAATGCTCATAATTGAATGCATGATAAAAGACAAAAACACAATATAACCTCTATGGGCTTAAAAATTGAAAGTGCATTCGTTTTCCGTATAATAATTATGCATATGGTTTTTAAATGAGGCAGATTAAAGGACATGAAAAATTATTACAATATCATGATTCATGCGTTGTGTAGACTTGTTAAAGTTGGCACTCTTCCAAATTTCTAAGTAATAATAAACAATTAGGTTGTAATTATTAAAAATTCTGGAAAATAATGATTCTAACTTTGGGGAGAGAGTTCGGAGAAGGAGATCCTGATTTATTGAGCCTAAATTTATTCAATACTCAATATTCAACTTAAATAATGTACGTGGGTCTCTTTCAATACGTTCGTAAGCTTTCCCGCCCTCAATTATCACATCTACTAACACAAACTCAAAGGAAAAGCAAGCATAAATTAGTGGCTAAGGAGAATAATTCGGAGGCCCATACACGAAGATAAATTGTAATGTTGTCGATTTTTGGCTTCGATTTCCACGCAACAGATTTATTCGTCCATTCATTTTCTTTGAATTCTCCAGAAATCGCCTGTGCCGGTTCATTTGCAACCATAAATGTCCTGATTTACTTTTCTTGTTAAAGTTTGCATTAACAAATTCAATCGAACTCCTTTCAATAAATATTTAGCATAACGTTTTCAAGTTGAATTACCCGATGTAATTTACCGAAAGGACAGAAGTTAACATTTTTTGGACTTTGTTGTGGGTGTGTGTACTCGTATTCCTTATAGAGGATTACAATGGTCGAAGAATCGAGGGAACTTTCTAAGGTGTACGCAATCTTTTTATTGCAGATTGGAGAAGTCTCTCATTCTCAACACTGTTCAATTGAAGTAGTCAACGGAATATTGTGGAATTAAACATATTAAGGCGTATTTCATTTCCATCATATGATAAATTTTAATCCTCTCATGACCAGCTAATTGCTACTCGAAACATGGGGAAAGGGGTTCACTTTGCAAGAGATGAGTAATGCTAAAATTCGCTATGATTTTAGATTTCGCTGTGATTCTAATACTATAACTAAAGCGTTTAATATTAGAACACTGTTTGTGTAAATGTATCCTACTTCGTAAGCTCAATATTCAAACATGGCTACAATCAATTTTCCTGGAATTTGCATTCATCATCTTAGAGGTTCTTTTCTTCTTCCCGAAATATGTATATCTCATTACATCGGCAAATACCTAGATGCGAAGAAATGGCAATTTGTTAGAAAGTATACTAAGAGGTAATTGCCAAGTATCTTATGCGATCAGTTTTGTACTAATTCGAAAAGTACCACCGTAGCAATTCAGGTACTTGCCTAAAGGAAAATGCATGACAAGTGAGAAGTAACTTCTGATTGTGAAAATTCAACAAATTAATTTTTAATGAGATCACAACAATAAAGTACCTGAGAAGCAGAGATAAAATGATATTTTGTTTAAAATGTGGATCTATTCATTTAAATATACAAGTGTGTTTACATGCTCGACATTTTACTTGAGCAAGCAGTTTTAGAACTTCCTGGTGTCCTGACAACTTTGCACGTTATTGAACATTTAAACATCTTAAGTTCCTAGAGGAATATACGCTTCAGTATCTCTGTAGATATTATGTGCTTGATAAATAGTCAGGTATTCAATTCCGATTCTACTTCTCTTAGTCTTGTTATTTTATAATTAAATTCCAAGACCAATGAAACTTATTTAAACATTCAGTGCATATAATATTAAGCATAATCAACTTCAAATGAATTCTGAGATGATCCACTATCAGATCAACTAATTAAAAAAATACTATTTTAAATTATGATAGCAAGAGGAGTATCGCGCACGATGACCTAGTTAAGATAAATTAGTCTGATTTGATCAGTCCACCAGGATTGAGACATCCAAAAAAGTCTGTTCTAGTTCCTTAAACTTTGAAACCTCAATTCAGAAAAACTCGTGTAAGAACGGTGAATTGTTATGCACCAGCTGTCTATAAAAGATCCCCCAAAAGACGGTAATGTCCTTAATAAGTAATATAATGATATAATATAATAATAATAGTAAAGGAACACTGTTCTGATAATATAGTGATTGACAATGACTTGGGGTGTTTGAAGACTAAGCCTTCCAAAAGAAAAGAGTGGCTGGGCCGACACTATGAGGAATAGCACTCCCAATTCTGACATTGGACTATCTGCAACAGACTCTAGAGATGATGCTATTCAACTTTAAATTATCGTACCTGCACACAGAATTCAGTTAATCGGTTACTGCCATATTTACCCATCTTTACTTCTAACTTTGGTAAAGGAAATTTCAACAAGTCCAAAAATTTACAAATCATGGAGATATCCTATTTTATGATATCTTTCAAAACGTCATAGAAAGCCACAAGTTCAAATGGTAGATAGAGAGTCAGGGCATTTTCAAATTTATTCGGATCTAAATAACTTTGATGGAATAATGAAATCTATTCAACAATACTTAGTGGATGTTGCAGCGACCAATCAATTTCAAAAGGAGGGAGAATGTGGGCTGGCTCATCCTAGCTTTGGCAATTTAGAAGGATACAGTTCATGTCCCTAGGTTTCCTTTTATCTGAATACTGTTTACCTAATATATAACCTCGATATACTAATACGAATGGTATAAGTCTAATCGATGACACCGTAAAACAAAAGACCAAACGACGGATAGTGAAGCTTAGCCTTTTTCTATGATTGAAAGTACTATCTGTTATGGTTTAAGCAAAGATATTGGAAAAATTTATTGAACCAGTCATTCTGTACAATTTGCCTACAGGTGCCTGTCGTAGATTTAGAGTTGTTTTGGGCACTGTTCGAATGATAATGTTTGTATTGTATAGAGACAAGTGAATGCTAAATTACCGGCAGAAAAGTCACCGATTAAATATCAGCTGCATTGACTTTGTTTATGATATTTTTAGTTGTAATTATAAAGTAAAAAAAGAAAAAATCCTCCTTCCAAAACCAGATAATTGGAACATCGAGGGAGAGAAGAGAATTCATTTAATATTTGAATTCTAAAGGTACTTCTTAAGTCTTGCAACCTGAGTTTAGCATGCCGCTTCTTGATGGTTTTTGTACCGAGTTGAATATGCAGTTCTGTAAAGATCCATCTCCATCTAAGGCAATCAAACAAAGAATATTTGACCTCATCAGTCGAGCATTTAAACATCTAAATTCCTTTCTCGTTTGGCCATATAAGCTAAATAAATATTTAGATGTCTTACTATCGAATTCAAAAAGCCATGAATATACTTTCAACCGGAAGATATGATCAAGACGTAGAAAATCCGGTGATTCTGCAGCTTGGTTAAGGTATAGGTTTCTTGGTATGTCGACCTTGATTTCTATAACCTTATCTAATCATTTTCAAACTCGAAAAATCCATAGTTTTGAGCGTTTGTAAACAAATATGAAAAATTCTTCTGCTTTGTTTTTAGAAATAATAATAACTGAATCAACCACTGTTCAAAATCCTTCCCCGTGCCTTACTGTATTGTATACGACAGCAATATTTAATATTGTAAATGTTTGGATACAATAAAATCGATTAATTGGGAGAAATTTTGCCGATAGTTCTGCTCCTCCGCTAGAATTTGATAAAAATTCAAATGATTGAATTTCTAGTAAATTTGTGTTCATTTGATGTTTGGCATTTCCATTTCCATGATCCAAAATGGGTGGGGGAGATAGCATGTTTCAAACCCAACGTTCGTATTTGGGAATGTGGACTCAATAGGGGCGTACCTAAGGTCCATGAAAATTCCTATTTAATTTCAGACTGCTGCTTGCTAAATTTATTCCGATTAATGTTTCACTTTGTTTAATTTTCAATGATGGCTAGATCATGGATTTACAGACATCCGAAACCCAGAATCGGTAAGGGTTTTGTATTCAAAATTGAAAATGTCGTTGTATCAACAGTAATATTAAAAACTTTTAATATGTTGGCTGTTGTCAAAGGATATTTTTATTAACATCGTATGGTGCTAGTTATTAAATTCCCAAAATCTGCGAGTTTATAAAATGAACCGTTAGGGACAAATGTGAGCAAGAGATGGGGGAATAAGGTTAAATGTTCAAATTTGGGAGTTTGTGAAGGGTGGTGCCATGGGAATTATGGGTAGGATTTTAATTTCTCCAATCTAGGAAAATTGTCCTTGTAAGAGTATGTAATATTTGCTTAATTCAAAGATGATTCATCTAAGTGCCACCTCAGTTCCTCAATTTATTCAAATAACCAGTTTGTTTCGTCAACTTTTCCTAATTTAATATAAACATTCGAATTACAAATCTAATATACTATGGACTTGGTGAATGTAAAAACAGAAAAGCAATATACGTAATATTAAGGTCATCTAATACAATTCCTTACTTAAGAGAGGATTATGTGTATTAAAACCTCCATTTCTCTGTATGTAAACGCACAAGATTGTTTCCTTTCGTATCTTGGCTTAGTAATACAAAGTTTATGTGGAACAGGAGCTTTAATGTATCAATAACTAACATGATCTGGAAGGAGACTGACAAAATGCGGCAAGTAAAGCATGACAGTATTATTTTTTATGAACATGAAGGGTCGCGTAATGATTTGAAATTCATGATATCACTAAGTGCTGAATTTCATTGAAGTTGTACGCTGCTATTCATTCGACGTTAACCTTACTGATGCATTTAAAATGCTTATATTGCTCAAATTTAGAATAGGATGAATGCGTTCATGCAAGATATCTCCAGACGGAAATGCAAAATCAAGCCGGAAAAAATAATTGCTTGAAGAGCCTGCTTTTGGAAACTGCACAATAAAGCTTCAAAGAGCACACCGCTTTTGGGCGGCTATGAAAAATCTGTCTACTTCGCTTACATCAAAACTGATATAACAAGTCTACTTGGATCTCTTATCTTGAAACTTTTTTAAACCACTAATAACTAATATGAATCAAAACGACGGTACACCTTAAACCAGAACATCAAAGATAGTCTTTCATCACTAAAACGCCCAACAGAGAAATATGCATAAGAATAGTGATGTGTTGCTTTGCTAACTATCTCTTGACGTTCGCCGAAAGGAAAACAGTGCTTTTATAGATCAACGTTATTACTGTTAGACAAGTCTAACCGAGAACGATTTCAGATGTATTATGCTTGAATTCCTACAAAAGACTAGTACGATTAAACCATCATATTGCATATTTTCCACCTGTGTCACGAAGAAATTTAGACAGACGGCATTCAGTTTGAAGTCTGTGAAAGGACAAACTAAGTAAGCATCTGAAGTTGTTAAAATACCACCATTTGACAGTGATGTTTGATTCAGTAGTAAATAAATTTAGATCTGGTGTTCCAAATTCTCATTATATACCCCCACTTCGTTTGAGCACAGACAAATTTGTCAAACATTCTTGCATTCGCATACAGGATTGAAATAATTAAAGGTCACCCAGTTCGTCAACATTCACTTCGGAATTGAATTCTAAATTCTAAATGCTAAATTCTACAAGTCTAAATTTAATTATAAATAAGCAGAGAAAACCAATATGTTCTATATCTTCATATTGAAAAATTCATAATTGTCAATACCAGAGGGTCATATTGAGGATATGAAGGGGAGGTGATAGTCGGGGTGCGTCAAAGAAAATTTTGCTAGAGATTTCAACTATTGCGATTTAGAAGTATTCTGTTCGTATCAATCTGGCTCCTTTAAGGTGCATCTAAGGTCCCCTATTTTATCGGAATGTTTATGATATAAACATATCCTGATTACTATGTTTGTTTGGTTAATGCAATTAGATCTCACGTCCGCGAATAAAAGAGATGTTGCGAAATAACGAATGTGCAGTCTCCATGGCTCTCAAACCAAATACAATAAGTAAATTTGGAAAATATTACATCTTGATGAAAAGGGCTTCATTGAAAATCATCAACCGTGAAAAGCCACAGCTAAATGCAGGGCACTGGATTTAGTACCGCCAAATATGTTGTATATATTTAATTTTTCCCGACGTCAATTACTCATAAATTCTTACCATAAAGATTATTTTCGCTTGAAGGAAAGTTTTAGTAAACGTACTATACCTCTTCGGAATTTTGAGAAGTATATTATTAGTACATTATCATTATTATTAGATAAAGTGATTTTTTAAAATAAAACAGACATCAGGATTGTAGATACGATTCCGTTTAACCACTTCTGTTATTCGCAAATCATGAATCATCGATTATGCAAAAGCATTGTCTTCTTTACCACAAACAGTCGCCTAAAATTAGTAGCGTCGATTTCCTTTACACTTTTACAGATTCCCTTGATGCGGCATTTCATAGTCTGAGGGATGAGAAACAGATTTGTTGGGTGTTTCATGAAAGATTTAGATAAATTACAAATAAAGCTTGAGTGTAACATTCCAGAAGTTAGAAAACTTTACTTGAAGGCCACATAATTTAATATTGAATCTCTCTCTCTCTCTCTCTGAGGACAGGAACAGAGTTCAATAATCAAGTTATAAGTATGACTAAGTGATAGATTTTGAATAACAACATTTTTATGAATAAATTCAATTTGTTTTGTCTACGATCAAAAATTCCTTTCCATAATTTTCTGTAAACCATAACATCTGTCAAATGTGACTGTCGCGGGACACAATTAGTGCTTTCTACTACTTCTGGGATGCTCCCAGTGTTAAACTACTAACCTTGATTCTCGAGGAGTTTAAAACCTCTAATCCCAGACCGCTTAACTGCCAACCCTATTGTATGCCAATGCTAGAAGACTGGAAAGTGCCTGAATGCATCTATTCAACTAGGGTACAAAAAGAGCTGCACTCAAGAGGGTCTGTTCATATAGTTTTAATAGGCTCATAAACAAAGGGGAGTTGCTAGGACATACTCTCTGACCTAAATATAAAGTTACGAAATTCTTACTAGTTTAAGCGATCGCCATAGACATAATGAGTGACACATGAAGACAGAAAAATTGTACAATGACCTCGTTCCTTCAATCCTGCCAAATTTTTATAGGTGAATAGGTGAAATTAGTTGATTTTTATTGAGGAAGACCATACATAAATATTGATCGCATGAAGACCGGTCATTTTAAGCTATTATAATGTTGCCTTTGAGAAACCGCCAAGGTTGCTACACCACTCTGCAACCCATGAGTACGCCTTACATATAAGTCCTCAGCGTTACTTGAATTAATTGGAAAATCAATGAACTAGTTTAGTATTGGCATTTGTTTAAACATTTTCCATCACCCAATTAGCCATTACCCACATTTCTATTCCTTTATTGATTCTTCAATTTCGAGCCAAGTTGGAGCTTTTTCCCACGGAAATAATATCATAAGTACGGAAAGGGGGAGGGAGAGCAGGGGTTTAATCAATCCAACTAGGGAAATAACTGGCCTTATTTAATCAAGCAAGCAGAGATCGAAATTGATTGTTGATGCAAAATAATTTTTTCTACGCATATCAAAAACTAGCGCGTTAAAGCCATTAACAATTGGTTGATAGTATTCACCAAATAACTTTAACTCTACCCGCTCTTAAGCATCGGATTAATTTTCCAAATGACAATAATTTCTACCAGGAAAAGATTTATTAAACTTTTCATTCATAACCAGAAATTTTTTTATCTTTACTGTTGAGGTAGCGGCTTCGGTTTAGGACAGCTGCCAGGACATCTGTATGGCAACTGTGGAGGAGACCAAGGTTGAGGTGGATTGATTGGAGCCGGAGACAACGGCAGCTTTGGTGGTGGACAGCCTCCAGGACATTTGTATGGCACCTGTGGTGGAGACCAAGGTTGAGGTGGATTGATTGGAGCCGGAGACAACGGCAGCTTTGGTGGTGGACAGCCTCCAGGACAATTGTATGGCACCTGTGGTGGAGACCAAGGTTGCGATGGAATGACCGGAGGCGGAGGCCTCAACGGTGGCCTGAATGGCTGTTCAGGCTTATAATAATTTGGGGGAGGAGACTGCTGTGGTACCTTAGGTGGCCATTGATGATAAGGACATTGTTGATGTGGGCATGACTGATAAGGTATCATTGGAGGTTGGGGTTGACAACCACCTGGACATCCTGGATTTTGATTCGGACAATTTGGGCACTGATTTGGACATTCATACGGACATTCATTTGGGCATTCATAGGGACATTGGTATGGGCATTGATAGAGCTGGTTTCGTCTGTACGGACAAAGCATATTCATATATAATTCATTTTTCTTCTCCTCCCTCCACAGCTGAAGACGAACTTGCATCCGGTTGCGTTTCCTGAATTCATTAAGTATGAATTTAACTTCATCTCCATTAGGCTTCATTTCTTTAAAGGCTTTTTCATCTTTAACCCAGGATTTTACCATATTGAAAACTCCCGTAGAATTTAAGTTTTTCAACATCCACATGTCTTTCTTCTCAAAGGTTTCCCCTATGTCTACTAGGCTCGGTTGTGCTTGTTGAATCTCATAGGGTTCGTGTGGTGGAGGTTGAGGAACACGATTGTGTCTTTTTCTCATGTGTGTACCGTAAGTACGGACAATGTAACAGTTGCCCCCCAAGCATATGATTTGACAGTTACCAGATCTACAACCATAACCGCGGAATGGTCCACTTTCGCAGTCTCTATACGGGCAAGCACGAAAATCGTAGTAGCCACCGCAGTATCCATTTACACAACCGCCCCAGTAACCACAGTTACCTCCGTTACAGCCTTCTTGATGTTTGATGGCGCCATAACCCCAAGGACTCACAAGATACTGATGCGAGATTGGAGGAAGAACGTGCTGATAAGCCTGATAACCACTGCAGAAACCGTCAGAGCAAGCATAGGTACAGTTGCCATCGATGCAACCATAACCTACTGACTGACCATCACGACAAGTTGAAGTGGTACATCCCGAAAAATCATAGATATAATTTTGTGGTAAATGTAAATAGGCACCGGTTAGTGAACAGATTAGCAAACACAGCAGCACTGTCCGCAAAAACATTTTCGCTAGATTAATACTTCAACTTAAAGAGCCTTAAATACTGCGGCTTAAGGGGGACCTTTTCATTTCAATCTATTAGATTTATCTAGCAGGATGGTATTATTGGCTACTGGACCGTTGGCAAAATCTTATTGGCCAGAGAATAACCAAAGAAATAGACCAATAGGAAACATGTGCTATCAGGTTATTTGAATGCAATCGTAAAAGGCAAAACAAATCTTCTAATTATAGCTTCCAATAATAAATTTCATTAACAATTTAATTATTAATAATAATTTAAAAACATATATTTATCCATGACATTCAGAATTTCGTGAACTGTTTTGCATGATATTAAGTACTAACAATTTCGGCTTAGTATATTCGCTAATTAACAATTACTTAATGCAAAACTAGTAATTTTTCGAATTTTTTCAATAAGCTGAAAATATTGCGTTAAGATGAAAAAGAAGAACAAACATAAATTAATTCCATGCGAACAGGAGTAGTTCAGTTCAATTTATTTACCACCATTTCCGTGGTTCGTTAATTGAAGTGCTAATAGCATTTGTTAGCAGATGAGAGGAGATATCTTGGAGCCTCTCATTCACCATCTCTTCTGTCCTCCTGATGAGCACTGATGAACATCCATCCAGCTATCCGAGGTTTTACTGATGAACAGCACCAATGGACTTATAAAATTACTTGAAGCTAAATTGAATTTATTGTTGATTATTAAATTACTTTTGTGACATCTAAAAATTCCTCACTTGAGGTGTTCGGATTACTAAAAATAAATAGAAAACTGAAACCAAATGGAACGTCCGTACGATAAGGATACTTTATTTTAATAATTAATGAACATTCTACACACAAGGATGAATTTTATTGTATTTTCCATCAGTTTTTGACTTAAAAAGTACGGTCATTATGAAATTGATTATTATGGAATAGCTTTTCATTTACCTCTTGATAAGGCGTCGGTTCAACTTATTC
>CAADRB010000049.1:799055-875616 GCA_900708905.1 Hymenolepis diminuta | reverse complement strand
GATTTTATAATTTAATAAATGAAATTTGTTGTGTGCCAGTGGCGCAGCAGAAAATGATTGGGGTCACGGGCTCGATGTTGCCAGTGCACACCTAGTGATCGGAATAGTTAGCAGCACTGGTTGAGTCTAGGTAATCGAGTAGAGTTCAGAATTAGGGTTTTTATACCATAAAAGCTACATGATACCATTTACTTACTCCATACTAGCGTTGAGAAAAAAGAGACCTGGAAATTAATAGATTTAATAAATTATGAAGTTTAAATGATCAACCATGGATTAAATCATGGTTTTCTTCATGACAGCAATGATCATTATAATGACCCATTGAAAGGGAGCTCTGCAAATTCTCCTACTGCTTTAGGAAAAAAGTTTTGGAAAGAGAGATTTGTGTTTAAAAATCGGACCCATGCGATTAACTGCTAGCTACTTCCTTCATATTGCCACAAACCTTACCGTAAAACAAAATAAAGAAATAAAACTGGTGAAGATTTATTTAGTACTGCAGACAAAGTCGCGCAAGCGCATTCGTGAATGTAACAGCTTAGGGACGTTTAGGGAGTTTAAACGTGCTTTTGAGGATTGACTTTGTGGAAATAGGGTAAGACAATTTGGCAAATTGTAAACCATTGTTATTCAGTGGCTCAAATCACTAGACTTGCACGGATGTGCGTATAACATAAATACTTTAAGAGACTCTAAACACAATTAGCTCAATTACTTTAAGAACCTGACCAAATTAGGTTTAGAATTTCCTTCAGAGGACTTATGAACTTCTCAGGGCTAACAGATACCTACAGCCTTTCCTATGTGAGAAGACGAAGAGTTAGCACGAGTCACGTAGATATTTTGCAATTGAAAATGAATGAGAAAGAGTAGGAAGCGCAATTTGACATTCAGGGTGTTGGAAACAGGCGAAATGTAGTACAATAAGGAGGTTGATAGATTTTATGTTCATTGTTAGTTGAAAATTAGTATGTGAGTCAGTAGATAAATAATAAAATGGAAGCTCCAACAGACCCATAAGTCGGAGTGCGCAGGTGTAACAGATACTCACATAAATAATGAACTGCTTATTTATGATCGGCCACTGATTTTCACTTGAAAATCCTTTTTTTAGGGGTAAATACTAACGGCTCGATAAATTGCCTAATCTTGAAATGTTAATAAAGAGATAAATACTCAGATAGATGAATGACCAAATGCTTTTATTAATAGTAATTAAGAAAGGGTGACAGAATGGTAATATCAAATAAGAGAGGCGGTGTAGATAGAGGTGTACCATCTTTCGCTAGATGAGAGAAAAATTAAAGAACATAAAATGAGGACAAAATCTGATTTTTAATTAGTAACAAGTTTGCAGTTAATCTCATTAGAATAGCTCAATCACGTTTATTCATCCCCATACTGAAGTGGTTAAATAGATATTGTAGGAGAGATTAGATGAATAAAGCAGCCAGTTTCTGTCCCAAATTTGATTAAGACATTGAACTACAACGCTATTGTCTCATAAAGCTCAAGGGGAGCTATTTTTAACCATTTTAAAATTCACTTTATTTGATGAATAGGAACACACCTTTGTCCACTACAAGGTCCCCAATTAACATGATTTTCAAAACCATATATATAGACAAAAAACAAATAACTGAACTGTTAGTGAGATAATTAGAGATTTGATTAGATTGCCCTGTTACGTAAAAAGAATTTACACCTGATTGCTTTAAAGGATTTACAAAAAATTCGCAGTTTTTTAAGTAGTATAAATCACGTTGACGTTTTTGCGTTTACTTGAACTGTTTTAAAATATTTCAGTTGGAGATTATTGGTTACCGATTTTTACTGGCCTCTTTCGCGATAACTCAGAATTCGCTTGCAAAAGTCTTACTACACAGTGGTTACAAGATTTTTGGTGCAAGCATTCGACTCATCTGTATTTTCGCGCTCATTATGGTCCCTCATTTTTAGATCTCCTATACTTCCATTTATTCATTGGATGTAATTGGAAATTTCCTTTGTTTAAAAGACAATCTAGGCAACGTGCAATTTATTTAATACCGTACTTTGGCTTTATAGACAGTTCAAGTTCAGGTGAATTATGGTGCTCTCCTAAAATACGGGTTAAATGGCTACGTATTTACATAGTGCATGGCAATATGTGTATGAAGGAAATTAATGCAGGATTAGGGCATTTTCAAAATATTATATTTCCCAGATTTCAAATATTTAGTTTGATGATTTATCTCCGACTGTAAAAGTTTGTTGGACTTTCTCGTCCTCAAATCCACAAAGTTCCCGATTTATACCCGGTTTATAATGTTAAAGCTTCCCATATACATTACAATTAGTATTAACACAACTCGACCTAAATAGAAGGAATGTTTCCAGTAGCTGCTCTGATGAGAACCTCGCGTTCTACCTCAAAGAAAATATTGACCAATGCAAATAGCTATTCAATCACTGGCTGAGTACCTATAAACATTAATTTCGTGATCGTTAATACAAAAACAGGCGTTAGTAGTCGAGGGATCGAGTGAATGGGCCGATGGACTGTTCGTCTATTTCAGCTATTCGACTGAAGAATTTTAGCCCTGAAAGCAGTATTTATATAGTTATCTAGTTATGATTGTAGACTTTTATTCTTAAGAACTTAATATTCATTATTATTATAGGTCAGTTTTCAAGAAAGATCTTATGCATTCATTTGTATATACATCATCTCGTTATACGCATTCCAGTTCGAATGTGTCTGATTGCAAAAGAAGATGTACACTTGAACTGACCAAGTTTAGAAAGTTGGGTAATTGTGTCACTTATAATCCTTAGGTTGGCATAAACTACAGACCCGCGTAACTTGATGGTACAGATTGCGTGATTTGAACATAACAGAACCAACCGGTGTTAACTTAAGGTGTAAGTAACCCGATCAATTTTTCGATTAGATAAATAAGATAAATAAATAGTACATTACCAAAAAACGATTCCAGGGTGACTCGCTTATTTATAGTTGGAAATCTTGTAATAAAGGACAATAATTATTACCCATGAAAGAAAATTTCACGATAAACCAGGGTTTATTTATCAGATATAGGAAGTGAATTCAAGTGACGGAAATAGCGTTTAATGCAGTTTGAAGAAATCCAGAGTGCAATTCAAGAACGATTTAAAGATAGAAATAATTCGATTTGGGGCAGGTTCCTCAGCTGTAGCTTCAATTTCTTCAATGATGACAAATGATTCTTCAGTGGTGGAAGTTTTATCGTCAGTTGAAGCATCAGTTAGTTCCTCAGTTGTGGTGAAAGGTTCATTGACGTCTGAAAGAGATTTCTCAGTTGTGAAAAACGCAGACTTACCAACGAGTTCCTCAGAAGTCGATTGAGCTTCCTCAGTTGTTGAATCCGATTCTCCTTTTGTTATGGTACTTTCCGGTTGGACTGAGCCCGCAAATACAGCATTTGAGGCAATGAAACTGAGAATCGTCAAGATCAAGAAAGCTTTTGTCATTTTTGATTTTGAATGAAAGGATCTTTCCAGCGCTCTACTTTTATACCCATTATTCTTCTCATTATATTCTCGGAGCAGCATCATATGCACTCAAGTGATGACTTAATTGTGCTTTCGTTGAACACATGATTAGCAAATCAAAAGTTCGAGTATTTAAAGTTTAATATTATACGTAGCTAAATGGGATATTTTCGACGCGTACTGGATTTTTGATCATTGATTTTCCCTGCTAGTATCTAGGACTGAAATCCCACCGCTGTTGCAATTATCAATTAAACAGTTTGTCAGTTTCATGATCTAATGTTGAAAAGGAGCTGCCGTAATTGCTTGGTAAAGAAGAACATCGAATTTAAATTACAAGTAATCGTACCTCTTCTTCTGGGTCGCAAGAATCAAGGCAGTCATTGGATTTTAGTGACATAAGTGATTTCTTCATAACCTCTAAGAAGAAAAACAAATTGTTGGAATCTTTTTCTCTGGGTGAACTCTAGTATGTCTCGCTATGTTTAAATTACCTTTGTAAGTCACATCAACTTGCTTTCCCGTTCTTACCACCATCCTTATTACTCCATCGGAAAATGAGCATCCAGCATAGTGGACAGAAATTTGCTCAGTAATCCAAGGGAATTTTGGAATGTGAAGAACTGGACTAACCATTAGGTTAACATTGCAAAGCCTTAATTCGAAATCAAGTGAAACTGTGATTTCACTCTAAAAAATTTCTCGATCACCTCCCTATATCTCTTATCAGACTCTACTGCTATTCGGTTTCAGTAAACTTCCTTGAAGAAAAATGTAATTTTTACACAGTAATATTGGTAGAATTATTCTAATATTTGATTCCTTTAAACATGGTAAAAGCACAACTTTTCCTTTTAATTCCCATGGAGCTTAACCCACTTTCATCTCTAGGTCTACTTTTCTTTATTTTGAGGGGTTATTCAGATCTTGAGATTATTTAATAATTATTAATGATGAAATTAAGTTACATATGTCCTTGTTATTTTCTTTTGAAGCACGCGCCAAACTTTAATAGTGCCGTCTAAAGCCTCTCATTTTTTCTTATTTGAGGCTACATACTAAAGCCAAGACTCCATAGAGAGCACGTTATATCTATATGTATAAAGAATTGTCGTTTTTAGTTGCAAAATTTCATCCTACTTCTCATTTGATCTACACAGTCTAAGAAACTATAATCATAACACCAAGTAGTATCCTCTTTTTTGTTATATTAATCAGTAATAGAAATATTCACAAAGTGATTTATATCCTTACTAGTCTTGTCAGAGGAGCATTCGATTCTCTGGATTTGGCTCAGAATGAAAATAGCGGAAACCGATACTGGATTATACACACGTGAACTTATGGGGAGAACGAATTCGATAAGGACAACGGAATCGATACCATTTCTATTAAATCTCACGACCATTTAGAAGGATGGGCTAGCAGTTAAGGTGTCTCGTTTTCTCCTTTTTCTTTCTAATCAATCCTCCCTACAACAGCAGAATAGTGTTAGAAAAGGCAGCTGGTTGAAGAGCTCTATTGAGTGTGCTTTTAATGAGTTTGAAAAAAACAGCCGAAGTAATAAAAGTTATCAGTAGGGATCTGGGAGTCGCTACAACTGATTTACACAATAAAATTTTGTTTTCTCTTTTCCCTGCTTGCTTGCTTTTTAACTTCCCTAGCTTTTAGGGCATGTTTCACACAGCCTACGTAAATTATATTAAATTGGATTCGCAAAATTCTCCTCCGCGGTGTGAAACCACTTAGGATGTTTACTAAAACGTATTGGCGTTCATATCTTAATATTATATTGCAAATTAGCTACCTAGCCGCAAAGATAGTCATAACATCGATAATCGATGAAGTTATCCAAATAAATGGTAAAGCTTTTAACTGAACAGTATTAATTAACTGCTAATTACAATGAACTAGTTCAACCGGCCACTCCTGCTATAAAATAAGTATCGTAGTAGTTGTGAGAAGCAGTTTGTGAAGATGACCCGCAGTGGATCTAGTCAGTAAATTGTATGCACTGTTATAAAACTATTTTGAATGAACAAATTAGATGGAGTTAGTATAAATGTATTACTGAGGGGATGAGAATGCGCACGCGCATGAGTCAAGTTACGGGCTTCCAATCATACTCATCAGACATGCTCAGTCAGCTAACTCGCCGAGAATATACAGTCGCTGAAGTCATAACACACAAATTTAACTACTGGTTTTGAGCCCTATGGAGATTAGTTTCTTTACTTTCACAAAGCTTGAAAGAATACTTCCCAAGGTTAGGGATCTAATTTAGTTTGTTTGAGTTAAGTGAAGTTTATTAGATTTGTTTTAAATGATTAAAGTATGAAACAAAGTGTAAGGATATGCAAGAGATCAATTTGAAAGTGAGATTCTTAAATTTAGTTTAATTTATGGTTTCTTTTTAAATTTTTGAGAGTTACGCGCCCGTTAAGTTGTCTCTTGATGAAATTATTCGATCATTGCCTACTCCCTGTTTTGCTTTACTGAAGATCTTAAAGGATAGCTTGGCATGTTTTTCATTTCCTACGTTGGTAAATTAGAAGCCTTCCAATAATAAATCGAGAGCTAAACAGAATTTTTGATTAGTATTCGTACTACTTATTTGGCTGGAATGTTTCGCAAAAATACTTGTCTCTAAAACAAATCTTTACGGATTTAATTTCACAACTTTGATACGGGAGAAAATATCCTATTATGGATTAACAGATCTATGTCATGAAAAAAGTTTTTACAGTTTTAAATCGTATTATTTAGTGTTAGTTCAATGGAAATACCAATATCACTCTTCAGTTGGGATTTAACGGGGCTTAGTAATATGGATGCTGAAAGTTGGGAAATTTCTATCCTGTCAAGATGATGATTAAGAAAAGGAAAAGATTTGGATTACACTTGTCATAAAAGAAGATGTATTTTCACTGACAGTGCACTAATTGCCGTTACTCAAGATTACTGAATGCACGCTTTATCTCAGGATAATCAATGAAGAATCAATAGTTCTACAAGACGGGACAAGTGAACGAAACTGTCAAAACCTAGGCGATGGTATGATTTGATGTCAGTTATGAGAATTAATTTAAATCTCTACAAATAGCTTCAGTTATTAAATCGCAACTGTGAGATAGCGCAACTGCGTATTTTTTTTATTTGAATCGAGAAGGGCCTTAGTCGACTACAGCAGTAGAGTTATTCAGTTTCCACGTTGCAGTGTTATTATTTTCTTTAATTTCTAATGCCATCAGTATTTTTATTTATTATTTTAAGAAAGACATTATAGAGACTGTGGAGATCCAAGCGAGATGGTTTGAGAAGCTGACTGTGTAAATGAAACGTATCGTCATATATGAACTTTCAAAACAACATTATTGGATGCAATTGCATTTGGCAAAATTTCGAGGGCTTTTGACGTGGAAATCGAACTTTATTCACGCACTTATATAAAATTCAGGCTTAGAATAGAGAATATTTGACTAGCGAGGAAGTATTTATTTACCATCAAATGTATGACATATGATTATATTTAAATTTAATGCCAATTTTTTGTGGAAATTTCTTCAGCTTTTGAATACATAAATAACTTAATATGTGCTAAATGTCGCCCAAATTTCATGAACGCACAAAATTATTATTATTGTTTTTACAATAAGATATGGATTTGCACATCTGATGTATTTCATTATGACCACCATCTTTATTACCAACCTTAATATGACGGTTATAAGTCTAAGAATTACGGCTCTGGTAAGATCCTTACCACATTCAAGATTGCTTTAAACCTGTGTGAGACGATGTTCATGAACATGACGACCCTTCCATGAGTGGATATCATAAACTATCTGAAACTACGATAAAGATTATTAAGACCACCACCGCTACTTCTTCTGGGACACTTTCCATTATTCCCAAAAAATTAACATCTATTTCGACGCCAATATGGTGTTCACAAAGATTGCAACAGCAACTGAAAATATTTCAAAAGAGGATGAATCAGGAACTGCTGAAAAATTGACCCCCTCAGCCGAACCATCTCCAATTATTTCTACTGAAAAGTAATTAGAGTGGAATAGATTCATAAAATTCCGAAAGAATATACTGATCCTTTCGGCTCGTCTTTTCAGGATTTTGGTGAGTCTCTTTCGGACTACGGAGAAGAAATTGATGACTCTTCAGAAGTGACAACTGATTCCTCAGAAACGCTAGAGCCTATATTATGTTCACCTTTAATTACCTCGACGGAAGTGAATTCACAACCGAATTAGTAAAAATTAAAGCCAAAGAGGATGAAACAATACCTCCTGTTTCCAATAACGATACAACTTTAACTGAATTCGCTCAGAGTAAAACTTTGAGCCTCGCATTTGTTTAAATAAAAATCAATGACAAATACCGTTCAGAGCACAACTGTGGTACCAGCATCAGAAGTACTTCATGATATCATTTCAACTAAAAGTTACCAGATAATAAATTCATCTACCTCCTACGAAGTAGTTCCACTATGGAACTAGATGGTTCTACTATCGAAATAACAGTAGTGGTTTTAACAGAGGCTGTAAAAATTAGGTAAATATGTTCACTGCTATTAACGTTTATTTTGAGGTCTTTGTTGTCATTAGAAAAAATTTACTAACTGAAATACCAGTAGAAGTGCATTTGACTTAAATATCGAATAAAGAAGTTGAAAAGGCTAATCCATTGAGGGTTATGAAACTGTTTCCCAATGGGCGTGAGTTCAGGGATGGCAGATGGGCTAACCCATCCAATAGCGGCTTTCCACCTGACCGATGTAGAATAGGTTAGGGAATTTTTTATAAACCATTAACATATGTCAGAAATTTTATGCCAACCTGAAAAAGATAACTATTCATCAAACGAATTTAAAAAATGTGTGCTATTCGGTCGTTTAGAAATAACAATCAATTTGCAAATATTATTAAAAGCGCACTTTTATGTCAGTCGATTTGAGACAAAGAAACTGTCCTCTGATAAATTTCTATAGTGTTTTTTTCCTGAAAATTAATCTTAGTATGTCTATGTTCAATAAGTTTACTTAAATAACTCATTTTCATTTATTTAACAAATATTGCATTTACTATTTACAATTTCTTACCCACTTGTCTTTTTGCATCCTATCACCAGCTTTAGGCTACTTTTAAGCACCCCTATCTTTTGCAAGCTTTTTTGAAGATAATGTCGTACCTTTCCCTATCTTACATCTGGAATGAGACCATTATCAGAAAAATAACTTTGATTTTAGTCAATTCCTGCTAGTCCCTCTCTCTCTCCCCGTTAGGAAGGCATAAGCACTAAAATATTTGAAGAAGTATATAGAAAATAAAGTAAGTCGACTAACGAAAGCCTATTTTCTAAATCTCTGGGTCATAAAGTAGGAATTCCAGAGACGAAATGCAGCGGAGAAAGGAGGAAGCTAGGAGAATTCATTCGGCGAAGAGGCTCAAAAAGAGCTCAAAAATCGAAGGTGTGCAATTCGTAGGCGATTTTGCTGTTACAATTAGTTTTCCATAATGAATCAAATGAACTGATTAAATATAATACATTTCTCAACTCTGGTAAGGATTAACGAGCAATTTATAAAACAGGCATTACGTTTTAAACAAAACTCAAACACTTGCTAAAGTTTAATAAACAACTCATACTGTAAAATTTATCACCAGTATGTTATTATTATATGAATTTATCTTGTGTAAGTTCCAGTTCAATTTGCAAAGTTCAGACTAAGTAAGTTGTTCAATTTTGAATGAACACGATCAGAGTGGTGCCTGAAAACCGTGAATGTCCTTTCTCAGAAATGGTGAAGTTTTTGGCAGCTTTACCTTTTTTAAACTTGGGAGCCTGAAGTCGTACTTGGTCGATACGTTTGTAAAAGAGTGATCTGCTCGATAGTGCAAAGTTGTTGCCTTCTTTCTGCGAACATTCGCAGGCGGTCAGTAACATTACATACCACTGATATTATGGGAATTCCTTTGAGTAGATAATAGACTTCTTATGGAATCCGAAAGTCATCATTCCGATGATTTGCTATAACCCTACAGCAAGATGCTAAACAAATACATGCAATTATTTCTCAAATAAATGAAATCTCAAAGCCATCTTGCGCAGACTTTTTCGGAACTGTTTTCTAAGGGGACTTTAAAATCAAATTTGTAATTTGTTTTATTTTGGCGGTTACCAATTCTACAATAATTTGGCGATTTTTTATGTGGTATATTTTAGTATGGAAAAGCTGATCATAGAACATATGTATCGTGGTAAAATCATTAGAAACTCTACGTGGGAAATAATATTTACAAATGTTAGTGTTGATAACCGAGAGAGAAAGGTTGAATACCCCAACAACGAGTAGGGCAACCTGTGTGTTGTTGATTAAAAACATTGCATTGAATGAGATATATTTCTTGAAGAAGAATTATCTACGCCAATGTCCTGTTTAAGTAAGTGGCATTTTTAGGCAAATTTTGTGGTTTCTTCTTTTATTTACATGTTTTCTAATTCTTGTTGTAAAGGATATTATTAACTAAATTTTGCCGTATCCAGTTATAAAAATATAATTCTCAAAGTCAAGTTCTCCCTAGCAAAACTGAAGACCTCAGATTCCATAATGTACCTCTACAATAAAGATGCGTTTTCATTCCAAATGTCAAATTCTTATGTTTTATAAAAAATGTCATTTATATACTACTCAATTGCCAACAGCTAACTCTATAAGGAAGTAATCCTATTTGAAATAATAAGTAATTTGTAATACGATTGTTAATAAAGCATTGTTTTTCAAACTGAAAATTTCCCAATTTCCCAATCGAATCTATAGCAAGTTGGATAATTAATTTTAAATTGCTATATGAAACGGTGAGTAGCCTTCAAAAGGGGAATTCAATTAAATATAGTGATTTCTGTGGCTGTTACATGAGGAATAAGATCGGGAAATCGAAAATTAATAATTAAAGAAAGCAAGTATTTCACACTGTTGCAACTTAAATTAACCTTAATTGCAGAAAATTAGAGCCGTAGCAAAGGTACAATTAATTAAATAGCCGAAATATATCGGACGAATTCGCCTGAAAGAAGATACAACTTCCTATAGTGAGAGGGGCCTGAAACGATCTACACCTTAATTCCACATACTACCCTTAAGGTTATATAGATAGCTGAAAAGTCCGGCTCTTTCCCATATCAGTATTTGGCCTTTTAATCATCCCTAAATTGTTAATCGGTGTAAGTAGATTTTCACCTCATAAGTGAACAGACATTCTAATCAGGGAGAGGAGGTTGCTGGGGTTTGGGATTGCTTTAATTTACAAAGTTGATTAGTGCGTGTTAAGTTCCGTATACTGTCACAATGTCAGTGACCTATCCATATCTTATTTAATAAGCTCCGTTGTCTAATACGATGGACTTTTGAGTTTGTGAATAATTGCAAAATCATTTATCTAATGCAGTTTCACACTTATACAATACAACAAAATTAGCAATTGTTCTCGAATAATGAATAAAGTTTTACAGGAATCGTTAAGGTGACTTCAAACGGATCTCTACCTTGTACATTCAAATAATAAACCAGAACATTAAATGATATATTTGAATATGGCATATTGACAAGGACGAAAACGTGCAGAATGATTAAGGAATAAACAAAATATTTAATAAAATGCAATATTACATACTGAGGGATAGATTCTGCAGCTGATTCTTCTCAAGTAATTAAATTTATCCCCTAGAATTGGACGATTCTACAGTCAAACGGATGTCCATTCTAATTTTCCAAACCTTCTATTCTTATTATAAGAGTAAGATCCTATTCAAATAGGCAATATTTCTCTAAGAACGCAGGCCACCACCTCGATGAAATTCGAACAAAAACAGCAAAGTGTGAAGCTGCCAAATGTTTGCGAATAAAAGAAGGCAACCCTGTTGCCTTATCGACGGGATCCCTGTTCGGCGGTCGCAATATTCGACAAGAATTTCCCGTATCCAAATTCTAACTGGTTTGAGTTCTATTAGAAACATATAGCAGACTATCATCCCAGAGTTGGCATTTAACTCAGCTTAATATCTTCTTCTGAGTTGAGAAGTGAATAAATAAGAAATCTCTTTATCTTTCTATTAATTATTTATTCCCAGCTTTAGCTATTTATCTATCTATCGGCTATACGTATGTCACGTAATGTATATATCTGACATAAAGTAATATATCACTAATCAAATATCGATTTTTTAATAGATTAAAGTTAATTTTCATAAGTATAAGATAATCCCACTCATTAAGCATGATCAGTAACCAATTTATTCCAGGTATTTTAGTTAATATCAAAGTAAAGTAAACTGCTTATATGACGTCATAATTTAAAATATGGGAAGAACCCTAATGACTGTGGCTTTACATTTTGGCAATTTCGGGAAACCATGTTTGAAGAAGTAGGAAATATTTGATTGGTAATTTGGTCTTTGGCGAGGTGATCTAAGGGAATAGTTGGTCACAGTAATTTGATTCGGTTTTATTTTCAAATTGGGGACACATTTCAAGCACATCTTAGTTGCAAAATTGCTATTTCATGATCTACTTTTAAAATTCAGTACGAAATTTATTGCCCAAGGGCTTACAAGTTCAAATTTTCATAAACGAAATATCTTCTCATAAATGTGACTAAAGTTAAGTCCATTTCCTCATATTTACTTAGTTATTATATTAAATCACGCTTTATTGAAAATAAACTTTCCTATGTCAGTCAATATTTCTTCTCCGTGGATAGAAAGTAAGCAAAGTTTGAGTCAATCTTTTAAAATTACTTGGATGAAAATATATTTAAATAAATATTTAAAAAGCGCTATGAAGGGCTGAAACAAAAACTCTATATTGATTTATAGAAGCCTAGTCAGAAGAATCAGAATAGTTTCACCATCCAGTTGTCCTAGCCGTTCAGCGGAAGCATGTGCAGTGAAGATAATATAACGCAAAGTACTTGCATTCATCCTCAGAGCCAATTCTTCATGTTAAACAACAATATACTGGATGAGATCAGCATCCAAATCCCTCAAAGTGTTTGCACGTTTAACGTGAATATTTGGCATAGTCAGACGTATCTGCTGCAGAACCAAGGAGTTTATCCCGCCAATATTCGCAGCCAAAGGACGAACTAGATAGTAGAAATAATTCTATTGTCAAAAATGAACTGTAGACGGTTGCGTAAGCCCATACAGAGGTCTTGGTATTTTGGATAGGAGCAGTTTACGCGTAGACTTTGTGAATTGAAAGCTTTTCATTTAGATGAGAAATACATCTAAATCGGGGATTTTATCTGTAAGACTCTTGAATTCAGAGGCGAAGGTAGAGGCCAGCCTTGCCAATATGTGCTTGAATTTATTTCGGTTCTAAATCATTGATGTATTCAGCGACCACATTAATATCATGTCCCGATTCGCAAAGTCGAACCTGCGTCATCTTGGAGTCGAAGGAAGTAAAGTGGTTGTGGTTTTAAGGGTCGTTCGCGCAGCCGTTGTAGGTACAGTAGTAGTTGTAAAAGGAATTTGTGTTGAGACGGGTTCAACTTTGATTTGAGCAAAGCCACCCATCAGCAAGAAATTCAGAAGTAGTTAAGACAGCGCACATTTATGCACGAAGGTTTATTAGCTTTTGAAATTCACACTCGTACAATATCTACATTTATATAAAATAAAAAAAACTTTATTCGACAAAGCTGCATGATCACAGAAATGCGTCTCATGCCTTTGCTATTCGTATCAATAAGACTAACTTTCCGTAAATGAGAAATTTGAAATAAAATCAACAAAAATAATGTACATCCCCTAGATGGGCCACTGAGACGGTCCCCTAATTTGAGCCGTTGCTTTTTACCCATCGCAGTTCTATTTTAAATGTATTTATAACCCATTACGATCCTCGAAAAGAGGCACTACGATGCCGTATTTTAGCTCTAACAATGAACAACTAAACAATAATGTGGGAGAGATTAAGAATTTACAAATCTGACAATTTATGACACACATCTAATGGGATACTCAATGAAATAACAAAGGCAAGGGGAATCGAAAGGGAAACGTAACTGTAGGAATGTGGTAACACAATGGCAGTGTTAGAAGGAGAGGAAGATATGATTTGTTAGTCTGACTTTGGTTACGGTCTTGCCGTGTATCTTGCACTCTTTTGATAAGTGGTGATCATGTATGAAACGCTATGAAATATCTCTAAACCAACTTTTTGTTCTGTTTTCCCAAAAACTTGGGTCATTAAGTCATATAATTACGACAGTTCTCATTACATCCGAGAAAAAGAAAAATTTGATGCCATAAACCGTAGATATGCCTATATTCATGCCAAATTCTCTCTCTGCCTAGGTGATATGTGATTTTTCAGCGGAAAGGCATTAATTTCACAATCTGTGTGATTGAAACGAAATCAAAAGAAATATTGATTTTTAAGTCATCGTTCTGGCTCGACGACACAGCCCGGAAAATCAGGACCCTGTCCATTACTTTCGGCACCCAATGTACCATAATTTTACAAATTACAATTGCGATATGTTTATTCCTTTACTGACACCTTTGCAATGGAAAAACTGAACAGACTAGAACAAAGGACATTCGTCAAAAGTATTCTCTGTCATTTAGGGTCGTTCACATTTATTTGTCAGTCATGTGGATGGTAACTAAAACTCATGCAATGTGAATGCTTTATCAATTAAAACTGTCTTCAAAACTTATGAAGGAGAATAAAACCAACAAATAAACAAAGACTTTTCCCCATTTTGTTTATCTTTTTCGACGGGTGTTCCCTGATCTTCAATGAGACTCATGCGCAATGACCACTAATCAGCTCACCATTATTTCCTCCTATCTTTCTCTCAAGGTCCACTAGAATTACTATTCCACCAACTAGATTGACGACACCCACTGCAACAACGACAACTTCAACTAAACCGATCACTACTACCACAACAACAGCCACCACAATTCCAACACCTACTACTACTACTATGTAAACCACAAGGTTATCGACAACTGCCACTCAGATCCGCATACAAAGAAGTACTCCCTCTTTGAAACGGAAATCGATGTCAATTCGCTTGCTGATTACTTCTACTCGCTTGGTCCCGATCATTTCAAGAACTCATTAACTATAATGACAATTTCCTTCAAACCATTTGTGGACTTCGTCCTAACGCCCTCAGAAATCATGGCTAAAGGATAACCAATCTTGATGACTTCCTACTTGGGATGAATCTACCGACAATTAGACTTGTTCTTTCACAGTTAAATGATGACAGATTGATTGCGTCAAGAAGTAAAATCCTTGAAACCTGGGCAAATTTAGTTAGAACAGATGTCTATCAATTCCTGGTGATTAGAAGTGATTAACTGACGATAAGATCACCACTACAGTGTCCACAGGTGGTCCCGCTGTGCATTTATCTATTTGAACATAGATACGGATGTCGATCATCACGCCGAGACACCCACCACGAGACATGACTGATGTCTACCAAAGAAATGTTTTGTATATAAACCTAATTTACTTATTAATAAATTGGGGTGGCTTGCCTGCCACCTCCGAACTGATCTAGCGACAGAGTGACTTGATCTATTTCAAACATTCGATCGATGCGGTCTCGATAGACCTAACATTATTGCAGAACCTATGGCAGAAATTAGTCTGATAACACTCAATGCCCTACTACAGTTGAACTAGGTCATTTTTGGTTCAGTGAAACCTGTGATCTATTACCACTTTACCATATTCAACCCCTAACCAGCAACGTTTCACCTCATGAATCATATGTTCTTCTCCCTCTTTCAACAATTTGATGCTACTATAATGTTGGCTGTTTCGATGAAGTTTCTCTAAAGGTCTCAACCTAATGAATCTTACTACTTCCATTGAAGAGCTTTCTGAATTCCTGTGCATTTAATAAATCATACTTTGACTTATTTGCGAGATCTTTTAACAGTCGATTACTATCTCATTATTTATACTTATGTCTTTAAATAGATTCGTATCCAATTGTGTTTTACTGATATTTGGTACGAAAGGATTAAAAGATCATATTCCGCCTAGGTCATATCTTGATTAATTCTAACTGCTATAAATGTTAGCACATGGAGACTAGTGGGTGTAAGGCATAGAGAACTGGGTACAAAAAACCACAAAGAACAAGTCTTTCCAAGATCACATCGCTTACTAGTCTTCATTACAGCTATTTAAATAGACAAACGATAAGGAGAAGTTAGTCAAACTCATATCCTCGTGTCCAAAAGAAAGCGATGTATCACTCATTCTATTTACAGTGATGTAAAGGGTCTGAAGCTAAATAGGTAGGGGAGAAGGGATTAAGAGTACACCAGAAGTCCCACACAGCTTGTGTTGGTAGGCTTCTCGAGAGCACCCACGAGCCCTCGGACACTGATTAGTTCTCCTTCCGGACGGAGATGGGGTGCTTATAAAAAGAGAGAAACATGAATGAGTGGTTGAATACACCAGCCATTCTAATTGACTGGTGAGACCAAAAGCTATCACTTACAACTGTATTTTGGATGCAGAAAAAGATTATCAGAGAGCTGACCAAGACTGAGATCAGTTAATGGGTCAAAATCATTGACAGAATAAAATGTAGAAGTTGTAAGGAGGTCAAAGTTATAATCTGTTCATTTCTGTAGGATGTCGTGATCGACTCTTAGATCCCCTAAATAATTGTACTAGTTGCAACTAAAATCCCAAACACAAGTCAGAACAGGACGTACACTTGCATATCGATAGATCGGTTTATATTATATGTCAGTTGTAATCGTGATGTAAATAAATACTTTTCATTAAAAGGTAATTAAAAGGTGAAATATAGAGAATTGAAGGATAACTATGCATTTCCAGAATTACTTTTTATTCGCATTCTCTATGACAATACTTCGGTTTTTCGTCCACGAAGTTGAAGTGGCGTCCTTTATGTCCCTATGACGCATAATCCCTATCTCCCGTGTCCAAACGTGTCCATCGATTTTCCCCTTTCTCTAACGATCTCCTTTCACCTAAAAGGTACAACTGCGCTCATGTTCTCGCGCGTCCTCATCCAAGTGACTCATATAATGCTATTCTTGTATTCCAGATAACGACAACGCACGCTGGTCAGTAACTGCATCCTGCGCTCCTGCTCATCTCCTCTCTTTCTCAGCTCGCTCCTCTCCCTATATATATCTCTCTCTCACTCGTTTCAAACTCGCTGTGGTTCCCTTGAGTACACTTTTGGCTTATTCAACTCTTGGTGTTCTGCTTCACAATTGTTGTTAGCTCTTACTCAATCAGCTACGAATTGGTGATTGTTATTGCTGTTGTTATTTGTTAGCCGTGAACTGCTAGTTTTTATCTTAACTCCGCAGAATTTTACGTATGAGAATTACTTTTGTGGAAAATATAATTTTGTTATATGTAGTAGTATAAGAGAAAATTCTTAAGGAATTAAAATTAGGTCCATATTTTATATATAAAAAACTTGCTGTATTTGGCCTCACAGTGTCAGACCACATGATAAACGCCCTTTGGGACAGCGACTTGGGCATGATTGACTCCCTCAAATGCGCCCAGTTTGTCTATCTAATTGTAATTGACACAATATCTGTGTGAACTATGCCAGACTTGTTCTCTCAGGGGACTTTTATGCAATTCCCAATACTTTTTAAAACAAAAATATGAAGAAATTTTATTATCATTGGTATTAATGTACGTCCCCATTCATAACTCTTGCACTTTCGCTTCAACTACTATTTTTCGAGTGGTAATGCCAAATAAGTTCGATTTATGATTTCTCTTCCTAAATTCTGACTTCATTGTCTAATACGGGAATAAGAACTGCAACAAGCTGCAGAGCATTAAGCGATAGTTTTGTTTGTTAGGTGCATTAAGCTGTCACAAAGTCTGGCGAACCATACTCCACTATCTAATTGGGTTAGAAATTGAGTTTATTCTTTAAAATATGCGAGCAATCACCTAATTAGAGACGATGAATAGGATGACCTTGTGGCATTGTGTTTGCAACAACCAAATTTAAGTTGATCCAAATTAGGGAGAATAATCCAATTTCTCCCAATCACCCACTTTCTTCATCTATACCCGATAAAATATCACAAGTCATTTGAGGAAGTATCAGCAATATTTGATCTGGATAGAAGGAAGGTACCCTGGAGCTGCGCCGACAAGAAACTCACATTCTACCACCGCGTTTGTTAATCAGGTTTAACCATTCTAGTCGGCCACCCACGACGCCGAGTGTGCACAGTCGCCGAAAGTATCGGTCTCCTGCTGTCTAACTTACCAGAAATGTCAACTAACGCACTATTTTTAATGAAGTTATTTGTAATCTCACTCAAATAAACTCAAAAGTGAAATGGTAGTAGATGATAGGACTTTGACAAATTACAAAATAAATAAACATTCGCTACTTTAGTTTTGTTAAGGAGCTTTAATTTGTATCTGAATCAGAAAATTTAAGGTGACTTGAGGTCGAAATATATCCCTTGAAAATGTGGATATAAGAGTAGACTTTAGAATAGAGATTCACCATTGTGTAAGCGTAAAGAATGATAGTAAAAACTACGGCTATGGCCTTTGGTTATGGGGATAGAGTCATTTATCTGTTCACGGTTAGTGTTAGTGCAATATGTAAACGGTAGAATTCGGTAATTTTTTTTGCCCAAACCGATTTATCTGTGCAATTCCTGATTAATCTTTTCAAATCTTCTTTTCTTTTAACTAAACCGTCAGAAAGCACTTGAATATGCGGGAGGCTGCAGTTGGTATATGATATTCTGAATCGTGAGGTTGATAATTCATTTCTAGATACCTTTATTTAGGAACCAACAGTCGATAAATTAGTGTATAGAGGGATTAAGTGAATTCTCTTCAGATGCAATGAAACTGTTCAGTTCTTTGTCCTAACAATCATTGAATAATTTAGCAAACCTCATTCGTTAATTCAGCCGCATTTGACACTCTAACTGTTCATTTATGCCACTGCATACCAGGTAAAAATCTTGTAATATGCAAAAATTGATTGAAACTATGTCAAAAGAGTTGTTATACGTATTGAACCTATATATTAACTCGCTTTTCAACGAGAATAGGAACAGATTCAAATGAATTAAATGAAATTATGGGCATTGCCATTTTCGATCTCTTCCATTGTAGTTTTGTCAGTGCTCCAGATGAGTCATCCCGGTAGTGTTGAACAGATATCTACCAACAAAAAATACTCTTACTTGGAGATGGAAATTAATTTTAAACTCCTTGACGACTGCATTGAATTCCTTGGACCCGTGTAAACCCAGATTCACATTGAAAAAACTGGAATTCTCTGTGTATTGCATCTTAACGCTTTGAAAAATCTTGCGAATCACCTTAAAAATCTTGATGTCTTTCTATTTCAAGTGAAAATCGACATTATTCGATTTCGTCCCGTTCAGGATGCTGATGGAAGTATTATTGTATAGAGAAGAAAGATCCCAAGTACATGTCCGTCTCTAACAAGAAAATTAGGGAAAAACTGGTTTGACAATACAGAATGTCTAGCAATCGCAGGACCATTTCGACTCAGGTTCATTCGTGAGTACAGTCCTGCTTCTTACTACCTCTTTGGTCCTAACTGACAACACTGATGCTAATAACTCCCATGTCCTACAGCAAACCTTGATTACAGTGCTAAATATTACTATTGAGTATGTAAATGCTCCACCAAAACCGTACATTAAAGCTCTTGACGACATGACCGTAAATCACACAGACTTCAAAGAACTGATTTTGAACGTGGACACCAATATCTTCGCTATTCGATTGTCAACTCAGCACTATTCTCTCCCGTTTTCCGTCTCTTTGGTCTTGAATCATTCGTGAAAATTATAAAGAAGTTACTCTAAGTGAATGCTTAGTTCATTAAATAAAACTTTCACTGGAATTTAAATGCCCCTTGGTGTGAGCTATTTGAATTAAATGGTGTTTATTATTATTACTCTCAATAATACAAAAGGGTTTTACAATTTTAGTTCAGTGAGCTCTGCTAAATAAAACATTTTAGCCGGCTTCATAGTTGTAAATATTAGCTTATACTAGCAAAAATATCTAGTGAAGTGAAGATGGGGGTGGTGTGGACACCCATTCTTTAAACTACTGCAATGTCAGATTTCAGTTACATTCTGTTAGATGAAAGCTTAGAGCTGGATCGTGAAATTTATGTCCATGAAGCTTAGCGAGGAAAAAGAAGAAAAATGTAAAGATATTTGAATTTTGCATAACGATATCCAGTTCCCCCCGATTATTCATATGTTCCGACATATCAGGAGAAAAACCTAAAATTAAATGTAAATTTTTTTAAGGAAAGATATTTATTAATTCGCATACTTTTATAAACAACGTAATATAATTCTCGAGTGAGGATTTATTTTGGATTCAGTGCGGGTTTCTTCTAATGATCTTTTGATAAGATACAACACATAAGAGATGTAAAATGCTGAATCCCATGGGCAACATCTCTTCCACGAACTCTTTCCTCACGCCATGACTGTGGCATATATTATAATGTATACTACTTTTATAAATAGATGTAAATATTAATCACGTTAAAAAAATTGATTGGGGTCACTAAAAAGAACTGTTTGGATTGCAATGATCACAATAAAATTGGGCCAAAACTCCCTACCTACCTGAAGGCGTATCAAATGAAAATACATAAAAATGCTCTGCGTATGACCTAGTCAATGAGTCAAAAAAATTATACAAACAAGAACTAAATTGAGTGATTTTAAATGCTAAATGAACTTTTCTGAAGGCTCATATTCAAAATAACCGAATTAGAAACGAAATGTGGTATTTAACCAATTGACGTCATCGACCAATTAAATGAGAGGGATAAATGATATTGCGCTAATATATATTTAAGTGTTCTGATTAAATCCATCTCATTTTGATTGGAGATGTGTCTGAAATTTTCTACAGCTCTTTTTGCTGTCCTTTTCCTCTATGGATCTCAGGCAGCACCGGTTAATACAACGCAATTGAAATCGATTTTTCTCGATACGGAACCCTACGGTTTTTACTACTATCCCATGCCTTTCCAACCAGAATCTCAGTATGGGGAAATTCCGTATTACGATTCCATACCCGAAGAATCAGTATACCAAGAGACAAATCAAATCCCCCAGTCTGGTTCCTACGTCCCAGCTCCCCCAGTGACTCCAGTTTGGAACCCGCCACAATCTCAGTATCCTGTTTATTTCCCACCACCACCAAGACCTTTGAGTAAAAAGCCCAAAATGACGGAGGAAGAAGAAAAGTACTACAACAACGATCCAACCGATCGTATGGAGCCGGAAGTTCATTATGCTATTTTGAAGTATATGCCCAATATTCCCCTTGAATTAGCCAACACCTTGTATGATATGGAACCCAATTACGTGATTTACATCCTCGATAGACATCTGTATCTTCCCCAACTGTTGATGTCTATGGATTCTACCACACTAAATTATGTTCTTCTTATCGGAGATTTGGGCAGAAAAATATCTCAGTTCGCCGCCGAAGATGTACAAAATCTTTTCTACAAAATGGATAGCGCGTGCGCTTACTTCTTAGTCCAAAAACCAGATGTTAGGGAAGCAATTGTTGCAAAGGCACCGTATTTGGCTTCCTGTAAGATAGCTCAAATACCTTTCGAAATTAACACAGTGAAGTCTACTCCTAATGATGCTGTAGGAATCTTCAAACTCGCTGATCAAAGGAAACTGGAACTCTTACGAGCAAAAATTACCACATTCGATAAGACGGTGGATGAACTTGTCAAAAAGTATGACAAATTGTTCAATATGAATGTTGAAAAACTGACTGCAGAAGATATCAGGCAAATTCTTTTATATAAATCTTCTCAGGAGCCTTTCTTCAAAACGTTATCTATCCTTTTCTAAAGATTTTGGTATTCCTTGCTTTGATGCAATATATTGCGACTTATGGATACGTGTTTTTACATTTCATAAGATTTATTAACCTTAATGAGGGAGATTGAATTTCACAACAATGTCAAACTTGAGATTGATCACTATCATTTGAGTTGAGGGAAAGGGAGAATTCTTGAGTTCTTAAGTTTTTTATGAAGTTTAAAATCTCAAGGTATTTCCCCTTAGTGATTGTCTGGTAAGAACTGCACTGACTACAATTACCATATGTGTAAAGTTCGCAAATATTCATGCAATGAGGGGTCAAATAACTGTTAATTAATGAATAGTTTGGTTAATTCAGTTTACTATAACAAAAAGTTTTCCAATTAAAAATCGTATTTTTATATTACTGTATGCAATAATAGTAATTCATTATGTATGCACTGTACGATTGATACGTTTGTCTGCGAGGTCATAGGTCGCGAATTAGATGTTCGTCGATGCTCACTTGGAAAGCTGAGTGGGCAATCGCCATGACTATGTCGGGCTAATGAATGGGAGTGCAGAATGCTAGATTCTTAGTAAGATGTCACCTCTTTACCAAAGATGAGTTTTAGAAAGTGCCTACTGAATGAGTTTGAAATTTATTAAATATTGCCCGCATAAGTGAAGCAAATATCGTAAGTGGACTGGTACTTTGCCAAAGCCTATTTAATTTGGAAGCTTTCAGGTGGTTTATATTTGCGTTTTAATTTTGATATAGATGGCGTATAAATAACTTACAACGCATTGGAAGAGTTCACACCAGTCCTTTGTAATTCCAGTCACATAACCGACATGCATATTTTGGTTTTAATATATGTCACTGTAAAGGGGCCATAAGACCCAATGACCTCTTCCTCGAATGTGGGTTTATGACCTTTCCTCTACTACACACTAATCGTTATAGTTATGCACATATGACTATAATAATTAATTAATTAATTAGAGGATATTTGAGATAAATTTGTATAGTTTTGTTAAAAGAAGAAATTTTATTTTTGTCAAAGATGCTTTAACAACAGGTTCCATCTTGCAAATTAATTATGTGCAATACTGGTTGAAATTCCTTTTTAATCACCTGCGCTAGTGACAACTTTGCCATTTTCGTCGAGTGAAATGTAGTCATGTTTGAGTGATCACCCGTCGATTCCTTGAGTCAGACTGAGTATTTAAACTTATGGCATATGAGTTGCATGCCTAAATCTTTCACAATTATCATTCAGAGTAAAAGCAGATCTTATGGAACCACATTCCTTTTACGACTTTTCTATAACTGTAATAAAGGTGTCTGACAAAGGCGGACTTAAGGGTCCCCTTAATTTTACTGAATACTGATCTAAGGATTACGCTCTCGCAGAGTCATGACATGTGTAGTGCAAGCGCAGCGAATAACTCTGGGAAATCGCATAGACAAGCTTCAATGGAGGTCTCGGCTTTTGGCAACTGAGAAAAGTTTTTCCAGTTCTCTTACCCTTAAGCTTCTTTTGAGACATCAGCTTCTAAAGAGAAATAAAAAGAAAGCCTGATACAAATTGGTCAGGACCAAGGAAGTCTTTAGTTTGGCCGAGCAATCATGAGTAAAATAGTTAGCACTACTAATTCTCCATTTTAATAATGTAAACCCTCATCTTAAGATTATTCGAGCAAAAAACTGCGAAATGCGGAACTGTCAACAGTATACAGAGAAGAAAACAATGCGCTTGCGCTATAGTTAGAATCACTGTTCCTCAGGTGCAATGGTCAACGCAGTGCTTTTGCGCCAAATTTCTGGCAGTTTTAAGTTTTATACAAATCAAGGATGGTTAAAACGGTATATATTGGAACATCATCCTTTATGTTGATAACACATTTAATACGAGCCTCTACAAAACATTGTCTATATATGTAGCGACATTATCCTTCATGTTGAAAGGAGAAAAAGTAATTGCACTGAGTCTTATGTACCTAATTACTTACCCTTTACTCGAACTATTTTCTCTCTGCTTTAGCTAATATCAGCTTATCCGAAAACTATATCGTATAGCATATTTATTAATAAGCAGACACATAATGAATAAAATTTTACATGAAATAACATTCCGTGCACAGATGAGGTTTAATAGGAATTTCAAATAATGTTCGTATGAGGGTAGGCTAAATGGTAATCAGTGGAATAGAAGTGAGCGGTAGTGATGGTCAAGCTTCAGGGCTCGGAAAGTAATAGTTTATTTAATTTTAGTAATCCTACTTTTCAATATTAATAATTTTCTAGATTGGAGAAATCTATAGCTCTACCATGACCTCGCTCTGCCTCCAGCTCACCAAATTTGAATATATACGATCATTTTCTATCCATTGTGTCATGGTAAAATTCGGCCACAATGCGTGGTACGTTGTAACAACACAAGCATTTAGTAATCATGACTAATGTGAATGACAATTAAACGGAGATATAATAGATATTTGATTACATTTCAATTTAAAAATTTGGAGGGGGAGGGAATTATTGTTTTTATGAATCAACGAAGAAAATTGGGAAGATTCTGAGTTGACTGAGTTTCGACATTCAATCTTTCGGATGAAGAACATTATTCAAATAGCGGAACAAAACCATCGAAAAAGAATCTCACCATTTTCGTAAATGGTATTGTTTTTAGCTGTAACATTTGTGCATTTCCTCCTTTATTTCGTAATTCATATATTCTAAGAGATGTTAACAATCACAAATCTATTCACATTGGCAATCATATATTCAAGATATTAAATATAGCAGTCCGAAACGTCTTAAAATAGTAGAATAGGGGAATAGGTGTGGTAGTCATAATATCAGGAAAAATCGACTCCATCAAAGCTCCAAAATCATCAAATTGTCTGTATTAGAATTTTATTTTTTTGTCTTGTGGAATATATATTTAGTGGCATTTTCAAATTTTATAAATACATTCAAAAATTGAATTTGAAGAATTCTTGGTGCACGTATTTGTCTAGATTAAATGCCTACTGATTTTAGTGAGAAGTAGTAGTGATCTTTGTGAACGCAGCAGTTAATACGTAGGTCTTTGAGTTTGAATGTAATAATGGCAACAGATGATTAAAGAATTGCATATTTGTAATACCTGCACAACTGAGTCCCACCCGGTCACCCCATGTATTGTACACGTTTTGAGACATCAACGAGCAAAGTGTGATATAATACTGCGTCGGGCGTTGGACATATCGCGTTATGAAATATTACGCATGCAATATTCTGACATTAATTGAGGATATTAATCGACCGTAGTAAGTTACTATTTCGGTTAATAGATTGCAGAAGTCTAAAGTTCTACCAATGTCCCCATGATCCTACTCTCCGGCTCTCTCTAGTACCAATTATTACGTTTATCAAACACAAAGATAATTAACTAATGGTTAATTAACTAAAATTTCTAATGGATTCAAAATTTTATGGACCTCAATATATGCGCACTTTATATATGTATTAAGAAGCATAATTATGAATTTTAAATGAGAAACAATAATTGTCTTTACAAACTAGATTATCCTTGTGGTTTATGATTTATGCATGTTCATGAAATTCTTCACTTTTCTCAGCAAATGTGATGGAATGAGATGAAACACTTCCTTGACATTTTGATCATCTAAGCCTCCTAAATGGACATATTAATTACGGATTTGGTGGTACTTACATAATTCATAATCGTTCTTTTTTTATGAATAAACCTTTTCATATTTCGGTAAATTTTCCATTTCGAAGATATTCATGATGAATTTTGTATGTATGCTCATAGACACAAGGCCACTCAACTATGCCAATTGAATTTGGAGTTAAGGCCTCAAATTTAAGAACCACATACATTATTAAGTCGTAGTATGGTTGGTAATGTCTGCAAATTACATTATTTGGTTCTTTTGGGCAATTTTAAAAGCCGATGAAAACATGCACTCGACTGTTGGTATAAGCTTCCGATTTTGATAATTCCCGCAATACCCGAGATCAGAAAAGGGATACTAAAGGAGACGACTTATTTATCTAGGTATCTAGTTGAGAAACAATAATGACTTGGCCAGCCTAAAGTCCTCAGTTTATAAAGATGGTAGAAATGTTCCATATTGCAAAAAGGTTCAACGGGGACAATACTGGTTATATGGACGATAGAGTCACATCAACCATTAATGGAAAAACATTTTCAGCATATCTATGTATAAGGTCGTGTAACAGCAGATTATTTAGTAAAATAATTCACCCTCTTTCGGAGTAAAATTTCCATTTTATGGAATTTTAATATTTTATTCACATATTATTTTAACGCTTTGGAAGGCTATGAGAAACATAAGTCTCAAATAAAATCGAGGAAGACACAAGAGCGGATGGAACCAGCTGGTTCTTTAGCACCGATTAGAGCAGTCATGTGATACAAAATGAGCCTATGATTACCTCTCAGTATAAAGTGAACAGTAATTGGCATTAATCTATAAAAGTATGAACCAGAGAGGGATATTTTTCAATACTCGTCTTTGCCATTGGATTGGCTGAAATATTTATTTATTTTGCTTCAGAATTATAGTCTATGTTTGGTCTCGAAGTCTCCAAATCTTCAAATTACCGGCCAGTTTAACTCTTGAATTCTTCGAAAGAAAGTATTCCACATTACCCCTTAACATTATAAAGATTTTGATCTAGAAATAAATATTTAGCATACTTGTGTTAATTGAAGTTAAAGTGAATGGGAAATAATGGATAAAGGCATTAAAGTTGGAGCATAATGTATTTCATTCGGAACTTAACGGGGCAATCATGTATAGGTTACCTATGTCATTACGGTTAACTTAACGTATTGAATAATGTGTGATGTCCAATGCATCAGACTAGGTGACCTGGGGCTCACCCACAAATGCGTGTCGATTTTTCTCAGTTTGCTCCCTTCACTTCAGTCTGCTGTTCATTCCACTGTAGACTGTTTTCCCATTTTCCCCTGTTTTTACCATTTTCAGTTTCCAGTTTTACTTCGCGACTTTGTCATTTATCATTTGAAAAATAAAGAATGACAAATTCGCGTACAGAGAGTTACTTCTTCATTCATAAATCTCGAAATTTCCTAAGTTTTGACGGATTAAGATAATGGAAAAAAGGACGAAATTATCGATTACATTACGTAGAACTATAATACAATTTACGTGCGGGACATCCTTGATAGGAAAATTATTTCTAATCCCAACTAGGTTAAATTTGGCTCTCTAAAGCAAAGACTATTCTGAAGCCCATAATCCCGTCCTGTCTTATTTGTAGATCACGATGTTAGCTTTGTCCGCCCTTCGCATAAATGTGTTTCCATGTCCTCCGACTTTAATGGGCTATCTGTTAAAGCTTGAATAGACGTATTCTGCTACTCTCCCATCTAACTTGGAATACAGCAGAGCTGAAAATTTGGGAGCAATGAAAAGGGGCGTTTAGTCATTCCAGCTTTCATGATTAACAACTTAATACTAGTCGTATGACATGACAGAGGATTTCGAATACCTTCGGATAAATGAACTCTAATCCCATCAGCTTAACCAGAATTTCCTCAAATTTGAAATTTGACTCTTCTAATCAGTCATATAAAATCCTAACTTACCATATAGATGTGGTCTCAGTAATACGGCACGGAAAATAACGAAACGTAACTTTTATCTCGACACCCATATAAAACCATATTCCACTTCAAAATAAAAAAAAACGATTTTCCATGCCTTTCCCTTTCTCCTCATAAGCACTCATAGGTACAATAATTATTAATTTCTTTAATATATTTCAAATCAACGAAAGCATATTTCCGAATCCCAATTTATTTTAGCAAAGTAAAATTCCAGTTAAGCAATGAGCAAAAGGAAATCAAAAGAATTCCATGACAAACTCTAATAAAGGATCATCGTCTGCAAGTTCTTTAATTTGTTGAAGCATCTTCTCATCCATATTCTTCACTAAATCAATGATGTTATCCATCTTTTCATTAATAAAATCTATTTGCTCCTGGCTCAGTTCATTAAGAGTATCGCTAATGCTTGGGATAAGATCGTGAATCGCCTCCAGTTTCTCTCTTTCAAGAAGATCCAAGAGCTCTCCTATTTTGGGGATAATAAGGCTTGCTTTGTCAATGTCTTCCTTTGTGTAAAATGGAGGATACTTAACGACTTCCTCCGTAGTAGTTGGGGCCTGAGTTGTTGTGGTGGTAGTTGTTGTAGTTGACGTTGACTTCTCAGGGACAATATGGGGAATGCAGGTATGAAGTAAAGGAACTTTTCCGACAATAATTTTAATGGGATACTGGTCTTGGAAATGACTGAGGTAATCGCAAACATGTTCAACGCCTGAGAAAATTGTCTCTATGGCTTTTGGTTCCATTTTAGCAACAAGAGAGGGCAACTCTCGAACGTAGGACATAATAAACTGCACTGTCAACGGGTCCATCTTGGTCATGAAGTCTTGAAGATTTTTATGATGATTGATAATGTAACTAACAAACCCCGGCTCTAGGTAGAATAGTGCATCTGCAAGCTCACCTGGAATATTTGGCATATACTTTAAGATAGAGTGACGAACTGAAGGCTCCAAACTATCTACTGGATGATATTCTGGATAGTAGTATTGATCGAACTCAGATCCAGGAAAATGCCCGTCTCCAAATGGTTGATAGACTTCGGGTACTGGTTCGCAGCCAAACTCTTCACAGGGATATTCAAATGGACAGAAATAATAACCGAAAGAATATGGGTGATAATAGCCTTCGTTTTCCGGAAATTGGCGTTTCTGTTTGTGATTATCATTGTCTATATCGTCAAACCAGCTATCAATCATCTTCCGCTTTGTTCTTGGCAATTTTTGGGCAACAACAGATCTGGTTTTGGCTAAAATCTCCTCAATTGTCTCCGGAGATAGTTTAAGGAATAGCTTATCAGGATTGTGCGAACGTTCAGCAATCGCCTCAATTGTTGTAGGATCTAACGTTCTAAGAGTCTCATCCAGGTGTTCCATTGAAGCGATGATTTTTTGCAGATCCTTTGGCGAAATATCAGTTTCTAGGGCTGCCTGGATTTGTCCATGATTGTGTTGAACCACCGATGGATCGGCCGACGCACGGACAAGGCAGACTGCAAGAAGGATGAAAACATTAAGAGAAGCCATTACAATCATATACTAAAATTAAAGTCGCATTTGATAAATATATAAGCGATTATACAGATGCGTGATTGGTCTATGTATCGCATAATTTTATCGCCAAGATCAAATATCCCGGCGCTATTGGTTAACTGACGGAACAAAAATGTGATTGGCTACTTACATCTACGTTGCATACTAGGTTGCTATGAGCAATTAATCCGACTAGTGTAGCAATATTAATTAATTTTGCAAAATAAAAACAAATTCACTAGATAGTTATACTTTTCATATTTTCAAATTGTTTAAATTAGTACATGATCATTGCATGGCATATGAGATCTTTCACAACTCAAATAAGATGAAGCTTCCGAAATGAATTAAACTAATATTAAATGGCGTTTTCTTGATTTTATTTCATTGTTAATTCAGAGTAATTTCTTTATCAGGGATTGAAAATATGTAAAAAGAGTATACTGATGAACATGATATGAATATAATAATTGTAAAAAATGAAGGCAAGCCATTAAGTAAATAAAACGAAGATTTCGTCGAATGTAAGAATTAGACAAAACGATGCACTGCTTCCAAATTCTGGTAGATTGAAGGGAGAGCTCTACGACGATCTGCAATATTTTGAATAGTCTTTTTCAGCTTTTACCTGTAAATTTTAGTTCTGATGTTCATGTTAACGAAAATATTTACTCTTCAGTTCGGTGGACTTGTTTGAATTTGAAATGCAACCACTCTTCCTGGAGTTCAACTACCGTCGACTATCGGTAGCACTTTAATACATATCAGTTTAACGAAGTTCTACTTTCTATACATTAAGAACACTGTTTGGACGTATAATATAGCTTATAAATCCCCCGTTAATAGTTCATTAAAATAATTGAAATAATCTATTTGTATTTCATGCAATCAGCCGGATAAAATTAAAAAGACCTCTTCCACAACACTTCTGCATTTATTGATTTCTACGAACATCAACACATGGTTGGTTATCTTAAAGCGGTTTTCTATAAATGCATAGGCATGAGTTTCTCAGTATTTTAATAATTGTCGACCATCCTGCGACTATTATTTATTTCTCAGCTGTGGACAAATGTGTTTACATATGTGGAAAATGGAAATATAAATGCTACTGATAAATTAGCCAGTAAAATTTAAATAAATAAGTAGGTTCTCCCTGGGTGAACGCAGTTGATGGAGCTCTGCTGACTTAACCTGTTTAGCTATCTCATCTCCGCCACGTTGAAAGGGTATGCTGATGAATACAATGTGAGCTTGTTTTGCCTTCTAAACCACTGGAGGAAAAAGTGAACTGATGTGGCAGAACCGACTCTCCTTGATTTAATAACACCTGTCAATAAACACTGAACCTCGTAGACAAGCATTTGCTGCATTTGAGGGAACGAATAGTGAGATTTAACTTTTGGGACGTGAGCTATCAATTTACTAAATATCGTACAATCCGAATGCTAAAATCAAATGAATCATGACTCTTTGATATCTTGAGGTTTTTTGCAGTATATTTTGGATCTCATTTGCTTGACTTTCTGTTAGCCTATTTAGTTACATCCACAATTGAAAATTGTATTCGTATCAGGTTGGGTAATAATAAAAAAATATTATAACCTTTATTACTGAGGTTTCCTGTAAATTAATTTTGAATAACAAAAACTATTCAGAATACAGGTGTGTGATTGACTCAAATCAAATGAAAATGAAATGATGAGAAACTAGTGGAGTGATAACCGCATACACAAAAAAGGTGTACCAACAAAAGGACACCTTTAACACGAAGAAGGTTTCGCAAGATTGAGTGAAAAAGATGACCGTGAAATTCCATGAAAACCCGTCATCCCGATTTTCCTTATGACGAAAATAAGCTGGAGTTAACACGATTACCTTTATCAAGGGTAATGATACAAATTGAACTAATTGGTTTCTTTTTTAATAAATAAGATGGTTATATGCCCTGCTATTTTATTACATGTCGTTTGCCAAGCTCATTAAAGGGAGAGTTACAGTCACTTGACTTGAGTAGAGATTAGGAATTCTAAAGCCGCTCCTACAAAAAACACGGCTACCCTTCATCCCTCTGGACGACATGAATTAACGAGTGTGACATCCTGCAGACGTGCACGGTGAAGAGTTAATCATCAGTATACATGTTTTTTATTATTATTTTCCAAATGTCAATGCAAAAAACTTTATAAGGTTTAATCAATAAGATAAGAAAGGAGAGGAAGGTCTTGATAAGGTACTCATTGAAGTGCTGCTTGACTCAATTCTAGAAGCATTGAATCGTCCATAGTCTGATAAGATGCATAATTACACCTTAAAATTCGTATTTTCAAATTTTGCAATTTGAATCCAGATATCATGGCTGCAATTATGTCCATGATATTATTGACCGGTTGATTTAATTTCGTCGTTTGTTAGTTGCTCCAATTGATCGGCATTTTACTATATGCAAAACAATTAGCTGATATTTTCAACTTCATTTTATTTATTTTAATATATTACATTATCATAATATTAATAAATCAATAAAGTAATGACGCCTTCTAATTTCGTCCGAAATAACCGTTTTTAGAGATGTCTGATTGAAGTAAAAGTAAATTTTAAAAGTCAGTTCTGTGGGGTTCACAACGCTAACAAGGCTGATTGGATCACGTGCGCTAGAACTTTCCGGGAAGTGCGGCCATGTAACCGGTCGCGTTGAGAACAAACGCGGACGTGTGTACAGAGACCTCCTCAACCAATCAGTCAACAAGATCCCTGCAGCCTAACGTGGTTTTGTATTTAATGACTAAGCTTTTAATACCAAAAAAAAGCAACGAAGTGGTCAATAAACTCTTTCCACTCAGCATCTTTCTGGTTCTTACCACTTTTGGCATAGCTTAGCTAATTTGGGAGTGAAATGATAAGAGAGAATTCTGCTAGAGGCTATTTGGACTGCTTAGGAGGATTACTAAGGTGTAGAAAGAAAACTTATTGGTGTAACATCCGCTACAGTTCTCTAAGATCGGTGGTACTTGAACAAGTCGTTGAATTCTTCGATGTCTAACTTAGAATCTTTCAAGAAATGAAAAAATTAACCTTTCTGGCAAACTGGCAAACTGTAAAATTTATTTATACACCATCATCCACCACATTTGAAAATAAATATTTAACAATTTTAGTAAATGTGAAAACGTTGCTGTTACTAGGATTGTTAATTACTTTGGAAATGTAATTTTTTGACAAGAAAAATTACTAATCCAATTTTAACAGATGTTTTCAGCTATTTTCAGGTCCGAATTTAATAATATCCACCATTTTCTGGCTCTGTGGTAGAAAAGGCAAGTGTTTGAATTGTCTAATAACCCGTTTTACTAAGATTCAAACATTTATATAACCTTTATCTACAAGCCATTACCTTGCGTAATCCTCTCCTAAAATTGTAAATAAAAGTTGTTAATTACAAATGATTCCAACGTCTATTATGAAAAAGTGTTAAAAACTCACTCTGGGCAGAGCGAAGTTTTCTCAGAGGTGCTGGTCTAAGAAAAAAGTGGATATTATTACCCTCCTGTTGAGCAGAGACAGGCATGGCGGTTGGCTATTGGTATCGTTTGGTGTGCATTGATGAGCACTGGTTTGGTGCCATTCGACTTGGTAAACTAACTGAAAGACCACTGCGCCACCACATCAATAGCAGTGTTTTCAATGCTTAATAACTTAACTTTTTCAATTTAATATTCGTCTTGAACTGAATCGAACTCATCAATTACAGTATAATAATAAGTAGGAAACAAAATGAAGCCCATTCTAATTTATATGAATAATAAAAATGGCGGAGAGTTTATCTGGATGTAAAAAATTACTAACTAATTATGACTCATGCAAAAAATTTCGATTTTTGACACGGAAGACACTTCTTGCATCCAGATTGTGGTTGTAATATTATTTCGAAAAAGGGCGTACCGGCATATAAATTTGAGGAAATTCAATTTTACGGGAGACATTCTGACGTATCAATTGCTCAAACAATCATATCTGAATGCGAGAAAATAGATAAATTGCCTTAGATAACAAGGAGAGTTTTTTTGGCTCGTACATACTTTTGCGTTGAAATGGGTAAAAATTAGATATTTGTTTGCAACTATTCTTATTGTTTTATGTCATTGAATTTGCGATTTCAAATAGTTATTCAAAATTTGAGGCTGCTCAATGAAACAAAGAGTAAATTTTACATTGAATATCACTTTCAAAATGCAGCAAAAGTAAACATGAAGACTCGCAGCTTTCTCAATTCAACATACGAGAACTTGAAAGTGTTTGGAACCTGTTGTCCAATTCGTACACCGTTTTTTGAAAAAATGAACTTGTGGTCATCTTTATTATTGAGTAGCAGGAGCAAACTTTGCGCTTTCATAATTCCGCATTTCATGAACTAGTGTAAATTCTTCTTATAGTAGAAGAAAGTGATTTGACATATTGCCAAAGTGTTGTAATGTGTTGGTCAGATCTACTATTATGATATATACTGTACTTGCTCAGACTCCAGAGAAGGGAGATTTATCCAGAAAAGACAGATCTGGTTAGCAGAAATTTATCGACTGAATTATGAGATTACATAGTATTGGGCTCATCTCGATAGTGATTAGTGAGCACTTGATAGTGATCAATTGTTGGAATTGACAGGGACATTGCGATAAGGCGTAATTGCACTTTCGGTGCACACCAGAATATTCTTTCATCTTCCTGTCAGAAAACACACACTCGAAATAGATGGATTTTAAAATGTTTGTTTTTAAAATTTTTTGCAAGCAAATTCCTGTCAACCGGCTGCTGTCTCGAATACCGCAAATTCCCATCCTTAGGAAATTCGAGCGAAACAGTGAAGTGCAAAGGTGTCAACTGTAGGCGAATGTTTGATCTTTCACTATCAACAAGATTACAGTTTCCATATAATGAATAAGGACTTCCAGAGATCAATTTTCAGCCGCTTTTAAGTCTAATAAAAACCAAAGTGTGATTGAAGATACAAACTCAGAAGGTTGGCCATAACGTTGACGTAGGATTCATTAAGGCCTTATTCAAAAGATCTTCTGAAAAAGCTGCAGTATTTCTTATTTCGGGCTGAGAAGAGAATGAAGGATGAACCCTTTTCTCCGAAATATTTTATCTTACACCATCTCTAATCATCACTAAATTTAATTATCTTTATAGTAATGTCTGTAAACTTTTAACCTTTCCTGTGACCCCATGCACTCCATAGACCAACATCGTATCCTCAGCTGACCTATTTCTCATCGATCGGAAAAGGTAAACATACCTCAGACGATANTAGCAGACACCGTTTAATTAACCCCGCTATTAACCAGTCTTGTCTGCACTGACCCTTCCTTTTCCTACAGTCATTTCGACCAATTAAACGCGCATGCAACCATATCCTTATGCGTGTCCTCACCCAAAGTCTCGATTATAAATAGCCTCCGTCAGACACACGACACGGAACACACCAAGGGACCCTACCTCGTCCAACGCCTCTTTCCATAACTCCGTCCTTCTCCAATGTCCTATTTCTCTATTGAGACTCTGTACTGGACTGTATTCAATATAACCTGGTCAACGCAATCCTTGTGTTGTTCTCTTTTCATTTACTGTTAGCCAACTACCGCTACAAACTGGTGAACTACTCCTACCACAAATTGGTGACTCTGCCACTACAAACCGGTGACCCTCAACAATCTGGTGGCCCGCTACAAAAAGTAATGATTATGAACCAAATCTCTGCATTTTTTCCCCAAATTATTTTCTCTCTGTCGTAACTATGTATCCACCTGTCCAATCAAAGCATTTTATACTATGATCTATTGATAAATAAATAATAAATAATTCTTACTTTTCTATCATGACTACTATTGTTAACAAGTAGTTTCGTTTTGAATTTCATTATAACTTTGGTTGACACTTATGCTAATCTTAGGGAGAACCAAAGATTACATGATTTGCAAAAATTTTGATTGTAAATTTGTCTTCAAAATTGAAATTATTAATATATTTCAGAAAAAAAACAAACAACTATATTCTGTCCTCGATGTCACAAGTTTCGACATCATTAACCTTGATATTGATCAGATTTTAAAGACCCTAAGAACTTTAATCGGTGGATCGAAATTTCGTCTTAATGCATTACAATTTAACTAATAAGCGATTACACTTCTAATTCTTTAAGTTTAAGCAAAACTTAGGTTAAAAAGGGTATTTTTACAATTTTGATGCTTTAAAATGCAGATTATTTGTATTTCTTAACCCACTTTGTTCTACATGTAGTTCAGGATGCACCGCAATGAATACGAATTTGTATTTACCGTTGTTGAAGATTCGTCTCTTAAAACTTTGCTAAATCAGCCCCCTTTCATTAGCATAATAAGATATAACATTTACTCACAATTTCGATAAACGATTACTAATAATTTATTGGCTACTCTAGTATGAATCTAATACCATTTAAATGGTAAACACCAATCGCGTATTACAACACTCCTTTGATTTAATCTCTAAATTTTTATTTAAAGTATTCATGCTCACTTACGAAAGCGTTTTCCAGATCTAACCACCGTAGATAGATACCATAATGAGACCAGTGAAAATGACATTATTTTCTCCAATATTCAAAATAGATTAGATTGATTTTTAAGTGCAAACATTGTTGTGACTATTTTGTTTGATTACAAAACAAAATTTTCACGATTTGTAATCACGAAAAAATATTCAGACAGCTTTGAGTTTCAGACGGAAAGTTCCATTAAAAGGGCAAATTAAAGAACGAAGCGAACCGCACTTTATCTGTATCGGTGCTTGGTACTACTAATGCAGAGGGTCACTGCTTCATGTGCATTACTTTTCGACCCAAGATAAATGTAGAGAAGTAAACCCCTGGATTCTTCTTTCCGTAGGTAGACATCTCATATCTCTCTCGTATCGAATATTCGTCTACAAAGTTTTTCTTTAGTCGTTTGCATATCAGACACTTCTTTTGCTGCAGCAAAATTACTGATCAACACGTACAGATTATCGGCATTCTCATTATGTCCAGATATCTGAACCTCTTCCCTATCCGGTTCTTTTATCCTCAAATTGAGTTAGTTTAAGTTGGAGTTTACCTTTTCCAAAGTAAGTTGGAAGGTTGTAGAGCATTTGTTCAGAACTCTTCCCAGAATTCTCCTAGAAGATTTTCAGCGATTTATGCAGAGAGAGTTTTACATCGGTAACCAGATTGATTTTAACAAAAGCAAACTGAGAATTGATACTGTTGATAGTTTCTTTATATTTTAGTAAAAGCTATTGTGATTGTGAACATTAAAAATAATAAGTTCTCCCATGAGGAGTTTATAACACTATCAAGGATGTTCAATAGGATCTCGTGCGAGTACTATTAAACTCATTAGGCAATCACGGACGTGCATGCAGATCCCACCTAACCATTAAACAATCAATGTTCTTGCAATATTGAGATCACGAATTTGATATCCATGGGTGAATGGCCAGCCACATCGATTAAATCTGGCTAAATTAGAGGTGCCAGAATTCCAATCTCTCACCAGAGAGACTCTACAATGACGCTTTCAACCCAAGGTGATCATTGAAAAATCCCCTTCCAACCGGATTTGACACTATAAATCATACCCTTATTGCTAATCATTGCAGTAAGCTTACTCCTCTCCTCACCCTTGGACGTAGCCTAATTTAAGCTTCGGCGGAAGGGATTAATTTGCACTAGAAGACACTGCTAAGTGCTGATTGTACTTGAGTTAAGGTAGTTGAGCTTCTGAGAGGGTAATCGGGCTTTGTCAAGGACCTATTTGCGTTGCAACCGGTACACCTACCTAGTCGAACTTAGCACAGAATGCTACCGGCTAGTAATTTTAAGGTACAAATTTGACCTAACTTGTACTGTGTATCAAGTACAGAGAAACTTTTCTGATTTTAAACTTCTGAAATTAATGAGAACTTACAGTAATAATGACTACCTTAATTTTATCTTATGTTTATCACGTGTCACAAAAATTAATGTCCTTGTAAGTCTGACATAAATTTATTTTGGAATCAAAGTTATACATCACAAGATCAAGCTTTGATAGTCAATGTAGATATCAGGATTTCTCCCATCGAAATAAATATTAATTTCACTTTGCTTATTTGAAAGTAACTCATTTTTATATTAACGATGTTAAGGGTGTAAACTAATGTATTGGGAATTTACTCAAAAAAGAAATATAACTTTATTATAGGAAGATCCCTCTCTACCATGTGTTTGAAGTTTGATTTCTACCTTTATGATCTGGATGTTGCTAGGCAAAAACTGACTCATACCCGAAGAGAGGGAGGATACGACTGAAAAGTAGTTTTTTCACTACCCTTTTACGCAACGGAGACCACTTATTTAGTAGGAAGCGTGGTCTTAATCGGTCTTTATTAAGGAGTATTATATACGTAGCATATTGAACACTACGCACAAAACCTCTAAGGATCTCAAGGAGAACACGTCTGGTTTGGTTCAGGAGGTTTCATACTGTGCCAATTATAACTGATTAGTGAAGACAAACGAGACACATTTGCAAATAGAGAGATCAATCATACACAAGTCGACGTGTCTGAAAGGAAGTTTATCATGTGAACTGACACGGATAGTCCGTATGCCACAATAAATATAAAGCAGGTAAATATAGGGAGGGCATAAAGTCTACAAGATGTAATAAAGGTCCAAAGAACATAAAAAAATATAAAGGATGAGGGGGATCGTTCAATCGCCTCGACAACTACAATCATCACCACAGCGAAGAACATAAAGATGAGAATATGGTCTAATCTAGCCAGTGGCCATTGCTCTTCAATGTTCTATCAACGCTCTGTGCTCATGTTAGGATTCTTGCAGCCAGGAGCACCCATACAGAGTGGTGCGATTGTTAGATGAGCCTACCTGCAATATTAATACAAGTCTGCTTCATCTAATTTATGTTCAGAGATGAAATCACTGCCAAACTGAAAAAAAGATTTTGCTCCAGGAGTGGCGTGTACCCATACATTGATAAGAGTTATCGGCGAATTAGAGACCGCCTATGGGAATTGCTTACTTGGAGACAAAGTATAGAATCCATGGCTTTGAACTTCTTTTATCAGCCTCCTATCAATAATGAGCTTGAGTCACCTGATATTATCAAATGCTGACTTCGAATTTGAACGTTCTATGATTTCTTATTCTTCTAAAAATGTGGGAATATTGGAGAGTAATTTCCGTGAAGAAATTTGAACTATTTGTGAGCAATTTTAAGGTGTAAAAAATTACAGGCGAAATGAATAACCTTGAAGGATGAATCCCTCTTCTCCGAAATATTTTATCTTACAGCATTCCCGTGCTCAGCTGGTCTATGTCTCATCGACCCGGAGAAGGTAAACATGCCTCAGACGATAGTAGCAGACGCCGTTTAATCAACCCCGATATCAACCAGTCCTGTCTGCACCGGCCCTTTCTTTTCCTACAGTCGTCCCGACCAATTAAGGCGCGCATACAACCATATCCTTATGCGTGTCCTCACCCAAAGTATCGATTATAAATAGCCTCCATTAGACACACACAGACACAGGGTGGACCCCAGCTCGCCAGGCGCATCTCTCGTCATTCAATCCTCCAGTTCCCTATTTTTCTCTTGAGACTCAGTACTGACCTTACTTTAATATAACCTGGCCTACGCATTCCTCGGCGTTCCTTTTCTTTCATTTACTGTTAGCAATTTCACCTACAAACTGGTGGCCCGCAACAAACTGGTGACCCTGACGTGATGACCGCAACAACCTGTTTGTCTATGAAGTCAGTGGTTATGGATTCGATGCCCATAAGTGAGCACCCAGTAAGCGGAATGGCCGACCATATACATCAATTTCTCGAAGGAAAGGAGTGGGGAAATTCGATTTTTGCGCCAGAGTCTCAATGATGTTACTCCTTCCCTCCATGAGTGCTTGAGTTAGGCACTTTTTAATAAACTAAACCCAACGTAGGTTTAAAAAATACACTAGACGGTAAAAGATCGAAAATCAGAGAGAAATCGAGATATAATTAAAAGAGCAAATAATAGTTGGTGATTGAGAAACAATGTACCTGTTCTACAAATGTAGATTGAATAGGGTCTTTTGCTTGAGGAAAAACTGTAAAATTATTAGATCATTGCAATTAAATCCTTACACATATGAATTGTATTGAATCAATAATAAATTGACACTTTAATGGAAAAATAGTATCTAAAGAGAAAATTCACGAGAGAAATTTGACTCAGCCAATTTTAGAGAAGTTTAAGAAGGGAAAGTAGTAAGCTGATAAATGTTCATTCTTTCTCTATGTGAATGATAGTGAAATGGATTATATTTTTCTAACAATAAACTGAATAAGATTTGAATAGTTGCTACTATTTATAACTCTTTAATAAGAGCTCAAGGTGGAAATAATTCTTCTTTGAAATTAAGTAGTGCCTTGTATACTTTCGAGGAATTATGCTTACAAAAATGACCTTTTATATTTGATCATCCGATTTCCTCCAAAGTCTATTAAGTATAATCCCCATAAGTGGCGGTTCAAGAATTCGAATCAGGATTACTCTCCAAGTGAGTTCAACTGAGCTTTTATCTTCGAAGAAATATTATAAATCAAGTAAATTTACAATGAGAAAGAGATTTGCTCTAATAATTAATATCCGCCAGATAAATTGCACCCCAAATTGGAAGTGAGAGGATAGTGTACTTACGGTTCTCTAATCATCATATAGTTATTCGCGATTACGTATCGGTTTCGCCCAGATTTCTTCACTTCGTCTTGAGTATAACTTGAAATTGAACTAATCCCAAGCAAAGTTAATTTTGAATAGTTCCTCAGAGAACAAATAATCTTTCTAAGCTAGCAGAACACAACAATCTTTCTCGAGTGGGAAGACCAAGAGTTAACTAAGGCCAGAGGTTTATTAGAGAACTAGAAGGGAGTGAGAGAGGGAAGGAGAAAGAGGTAGGGGAACGATGAAGACGTCAGCTCTGAGTGAGGACAGCCCCGGTTGTGAGAAACTGGCGATTATAGGTATGATGAGCGAGTGGCTTGGCTCCTCGACCATTTTGCGATGATGAGCAATCAATAATAAATCACCTACTGACGATTAGGTGATTCTGCATGAGCGTAATGCATAGAGAGGCGGGGTCAGAGTTCGCAGGCAATACAAACATATTAATCGTCCTTTTAGACATATAGATTTTTCCACGCTATCTAACACCTGCATATTGAGCCTTAGTACGTTACACTGATAGTTTTTCGACTTACTATTCTAAGGCTGTAAATTTTTCTATTTGTTCTCTCCCTGAATAAAAGTTGGAAAATGCTAAACTAAATGGAATTAAGAATTATCGACAAAATGCTAAGTAAGATGCGGGATCGTTTGACGAACTTAGAGAACTTGGTAGCCTGACAATTATTCGAGACAGAACTGTTATTAGTTCGACTGTGTTTCGATCAATAATATAAATGCAAATGATATTCAAATATAAAGTTCTGGTTTATTTAATAGAGTATCTTGAAGTAACTACATTCATTTTATTTTTCCAAGTCTTTTGTCAACTGTAACCACAGCACAGAAGAATCAAGAGACTTTAAAATGGATATAGTTACCAGGAAAACAAGGGACTAGGTGAAAGCACTGAGACATATGGGTCGAAAAGTGACGAGTACTCTGACAATAATGCCAGAAAACATTGTAAAATCTATGAACAGCCTAAAGCTGAGGAATAATTCATGATCAAAATAACAATTGAAAGTTAGCTGGAACTGGCCACTGCATGTTAATGTAATCCCTTATGTTTCATTTAAATGAACCTTTTTGTTAATAAGTGGCTTATTTAATGCACTAGTCAATATTTCGAGATATTCGATCTTGGGATTACGATCGCGAAAGGCCAACTTAGCAAATTCCTCTAGAAAATCTCGTTGTCAAGCTTCAACGAAGAAGGCGTCGTCTTTGAATTACTATGAAAAGTCCTCCAAATTCTCCAAACTAAAGTTCCTTTGAGTCATCATATTTTAAGAAGAATGAAGAGAAAGTTTACAGTAAGTCATGGATAAAGCAAATGTACGCCAAGAAATTCATTGGTTGAACTGGCTGTAACGGATGAAATAACCAACATCAGTTCCAGTCTCCAACACCTTAAGTCCCCATTTTAAGGGAATTTGAGCGAAAACGATGAAATGCGAAGCAATAAACTGTGTGCAAATGTTCACCGAGGCAAAAATGATGTTCTTCCACTATCAACTAGATTACTGTTCATCAGACTCAATGATAGACGAGAACTTTGAAAATTCAATTTCCAGTTGTTTTAAGTCTTATAAACAATAAGGACGCTTGAAATGTCATATATCTCAGAATCTGATCCCTAGTTTTGACATCGGATTTAGTACGAACCCATTAAAAGATCATAAGAAATAGAAGCAGCATATGCTTTTCTGGCTGAGAGGAGAAGGAATAATTATCACGATTCCGTGAACCGAACCCCCCTGCCCATTCCCAAAACTGCATCCGATCTTCAATAACTATGTTGTTTGTTAATAAACGGGTACATATATTCTTACAGTCAGACAATTTAATTGATAATATAATGCATATTTTAATAAAAGGTCCCTCATAATCCCTCTCCCGGTCAAAATCTTTCAAACTTGTTCTTCATACTTACGGGAATTTTTTGGGTTCGTTTTGCCATTTTAATGTCCCAACTTGCAAGTTTCCATTACATCAGTTTGTTGAAACTGTTAAGCTCTCATTATTTTAAATGTTGGGAGTTATTTGGTACAATTATAACGGATAGTAAGCCGAAGTTGTACATTAGGTTTTCTTCCTTCGGAAACAGTTTGTAATGCTCAGTTGTCTCCCCTCCTCAGCTACCCAGAGGGGAGCTTTGGAATCCAATAACCAATAGTCCAGCGCACGAAAGAGGAAACTTTCATTTATTATTGGGTTCTTATAACTATTTATGAAATGTCCTCGTAACGCAGGCTTTTCAAGGTCTCAAACAAATATGATGAAGTTCTATGTAAGTACACGCGATCTAAGTAAATATGATTGCAGTACAAGTTGATTTCCCCGCCAAATTATCACTGACTACCACCTAATTATTTCAAAACTTTTTTAGAAATTAAGTTATTAGCATGGTGATTCTTATTTGATCCCGCGATTAAAACCACACGTAATCAAGTTGCCACATTAGAGGTCACGTGGTAGATATCCATCACTTTGCATAAAGTCATGAAAATAACCAAACAAAACTAGTCAACAAGAGGGCGATAGACTGTATTTTTCACCAACCTAGCAATCATTACCTAAAACGTGTTCAAAAACACCTCCCAACGCAATTGGGAAATTCACACCAATAAATAGTCCACCGAGCAGGCAAATAAGAATCTCATTAAAGAGCTTAGTTTAATAGTGGGTAAGAGGTTACATTTTTCCTGTTCTAAGGCGAAATACATCGTAGCTGGTCACCGTGAGCTTATCTGTAGATTCTCCTGAATTTGAGCCTTCACAGAAGTTTAGATAGAGCGGTCGATGTATATATGGCGATAAGATCTTTTCGCTTCATAGTGCTTTGCCAATTGTCAAGTTGTCTAAAAACATTAATTCAGACCCTGGAAACAGTCAATCAAAAATAACTTCTAAAAATTTAATCGTGAAATAATAGTTTTTTTTAATTAAGTGTTCCAAACGAATTACCATTATTCATCGTAAATAATGTGAGGAAAGTGTATAATAACATGATATTAGATATAATAATTGTATTCCATTAGTCAATAAGATATCATAAGTAATCGCTCCCGTAATGATAGAAGAATACAATCGGGTGGTAAGACTGAGTAAACAGGAACTCGCTCAGAACTTACGCGTTAAGTTCTGACATTTTAAATGCAAAGCTGTAGCACATTTCGCGTTGAACCGCACTCACAAATGGATAGACTGATAAGAAATGGTTTATTTGAAGTACGTTTCTCTCTCGATTATATTTTCGACTTGTTAGTGACCCTTTTACTCCATATCGTATCATTTTACTAAGTCAATGTCTATGTGGTTTCCTACGATTAGAGTTTACGATTTCTTTACTTTATATGGATAACAAAAATAATATTACAATGTTAGAAGAATAGTTATCATTTAAAGGTTATTCAGCAATCTCTACCGAAATCTATCTGGTTTAGTCAAATTGAATTTTCCCATATAAGAAGCCTTCAAATATGTACTCTTCTTTAGGGATAAAAGATTGCCAACCAATTAGAAAGCCTTAATTATTCTGGCATCGTATAAAAAGGGTGAGTTGGCCTTTGTATTTCAGTGACAGTGATGAAGATCAAGAGCATTGTTTTGACTTTACTCACTTACTTTGTTTCACTGAGTTTGGCCAACTACTACTACTACTACTATTACTATCACCCCCATAATTTCGGCTCGCAATATTCCCCTAGCCAATCATTCTACTACGGGCCTTATAAACAGAATGTTAAAGAGACCCTACGAGCTACACCAATGAATATTGCTGTCCAATACGCCGATGCCACTGAAATGAAGAATATTTTGCTCGAGGCTCCAGTTCAGGAGATTCTTTGCACACTTGAACCTCAGGTTTTATATGACCTCCTAAGTTATCTCCCCAACTTCAGTACGGGAAATGATTCACCCGCACAAGTTAGGAAAGTAATCTGCGAGGATAAAGATTTCTATGCAAGAATGAAAAAAATCCACCCTGATACACTGAAATATATGATTAATGCTTTGCCATACATCAACTTCCTCTTCTCTAAAATGGATGATTCTTTCTTGGTAAGAATAGTCAACTCCGCAAATAAGGCGGCTTTGGCAGAAAAGGGGAGCTCATATCTGAATGATTACAGCATTGTTTACCATCTCTACCACGATATGCCTAATATTAACAGCTATTATGCGTCTACATTACTTGACGTCAACTGTGGCTACATTACATTTGTCATGGAACATCACTACAACCTTGAGCACCTCATTCCTTACATGGATTCAAGAGCTCTTAATCATGTCATCGAGTGCTACCCTCAGCTAGGAGAGAAAATGGTTAAATTCAATGGGAATATCCTTGAACGTATTCTCCAGGACGTTTACCATCTTGTGCCTTTCCTGGAAAATCTGAAAGATGTTACGAAACGTACTTATCTTTTGAAAGTCCCTAGACTTGCTACAATTATGCCAAAGAACCAAACCCATACTGAAGTTAGGATTGCAAAAACGGAGATCGCTAAGGAAAATCTGGATTACTTGCGCTCAAAGGTACCAAAAGTGGAAATGATTTTGAATAGATTGAATAACAACCAACGAATTGCAGTGAATTCTAATATGACAAAAATAAAGAATGTGATGGACGCAATGCCATCCGAAGATATTAAAAAAATTAATTCTGAAATTGAGGACTGCTGTGATGTTTGGGACAAAATGGGTCGCGAGACTCTTCTCGCTGCTCTTAAAATAATTAAGGATGACCCCGTCTATATTTTCTTTAGTCTTCTGCTATAATTGCTGCCGAACCATGCAAAAATCAACTTGCATTTCAACTGCAATTAGCTTACAATTTTTGTAAATTTTCTGCATTAATTGACAGTAATGATAACAAACTTCTTTTGTCTTAATTTTTCTATTTTGGCCATACGAAGAGAATCCTATATATCCGTTAGGCTGGTTGTGCGCGATACCACTAATGCAAGCAGGGGGTCCTTTTGATTTACTTAAGCTAAGATCAAATTATCATAGATAAGAGAGTTGCCAAATAGGAAATTTGAGCTTTTAGACTATTTAAGTGCTGAAAATTCTAATGTAAGTCGGTCAGATGCACTACAGTAATTAGTCATTATTAAATGGGTTTGAGGCAAAGTTTAGGTCGCTTAGGAGTTCTTGTGGGGAAAGAGAGACCAGTAGTAATTGACTTAATTTAAAGTTAGTCTTCGACTAACGAAGCAGCGATGTCTAAGGCGCGAATATCAAGGTGTAGTTGATAGAGCCATTTCCCAATTACGACCTTTCCACAATAGTACTAAGGTGTCTAATAAAAACAGACTAAAAGCTCCTGTAAGCACTTGAAAAGGCTTAATTTAGGGTTACTCCCTCACAGAGCCACGATATGAAGAAATGACCCTGCGAATTTCTGTGGAAAATCTTGGAAAAACATAAAATTCTTCTTGGTTCTCTTACGATTGTAGGAGCTTAATCGTGACTTTTGGCTACCGGGGGATCAGCCGAGTCCCCAAATCAAGGATGTCAGAGTTGTAAGAGGTAAAGTGTATTAAGAAATTACGGCGAATTTCAAGATACTGTGAGATGAAGAGGAGAGGATAATTGGAGCAGAGAGATGGCTCGAGAGATGTGAATGTATGTGTATATATGTGAGCAGTTTAGAGAACAGACGGGGCTAGTCAAAGATATGTATGTATGGGTAGATGAGTGCGGATGCAATCATAAACGTAATTGGGCAATTTGAAAAAATAATGAATTAATAAGCACATCTTGACATGAGAGTTCGGAGTTTGTGTCATAGAGTCCCCAATGTATTTTATGAGTAATTGGATTAGGAATAAATTTTTGGTCCATCACCTTAAAGCCTACTTAGATCATTGAGGTTTCAGAGAGAACTGGGAAGAGAGCCTACACTATGTCATGGCTAAGGCAAATTTATCATGGCATCAAGGAAGTCTTTGACTATATAATGTCAATAATATCAAATCCTGCCTACAAAAGCACCAACTTCCGTCTCAATTGAATTTGAGCAAAAACCGAGTAAATTCGAGTGTGAGGCCGCCGACCGTATGCGAATGTTTTCGATAAAAGAGGTAATGTTCCTGCACTATCGATAGGATAACCGTTTCTCTGGCGCAGTGATCAACAGAGACTCCCTGTTCCCAACTTCCAATTATTTAAAGTCTAATAAAGGGAGAAGGAGATTGAAAGGCCTCAATCAGAATGTCATCCTTAATGCTGACATCAGATCCAATTTGAAAATTTTTAAAGATCTTTGGAAAACCCAACAGCATAGGTTCCTCCTTGCTGAGAAGAGGAAAAAGCGATAATCCCGATTTCTGTAAAATTGATCTCCCTACTCTCTCCTTAATTATTAACTTATAGCTGCGCTTCCGTTTCCTAGGAAAGTAGAATATATACTGTACTTCTAAATGAACGCACAAATATTTATTTATAATATCAGCGGTTGGGACTAAAAACGATCGCCTGAACCAGAGGTGAGAATCAATAAACGCATTTCAGCAATCGAAATTCAGTAAAGGAATTCATGAAGTATAACAAATTCGGTATAAAGTTAGGACCAGAGCACATTGTCAGCATTGTCAGCTGAAATATTGTCAGCATTTACAACTCGGTATCTTATTATTGCTAGGGTCCATATTATTCCGAACAGCATTTTTTCTTCCCGGAAAATTTGAATGAATCCTTATATGCATCAAATTAAAAGTGATTTATGAAAGCGCATTGAAAGGACGATGAACGGGCGCGAAATCTGTCACTATATCCCAATACATATAGGCTGACGTAGTTTCTTAAAAAATATACAAATCTTCTGGTTCCTTCATACTGGGTCTGTTGCTGTAGCCATAGTATAACGTCGAGGGATACCTAGCAACATGACAATGGCAAATTGGTTTGTATCAATGGCTATGTATAAAATGATTTTTTATTTTTTCTCATCTAACCTCCGTTTATTATAAGAAGCAACGAAAATTTCAAGTGACATGACCAATCGCATCAGTAGATGAATCCGTCAACTACCTCTGAATATTGTGGACATAATCTAACCCATGAGGATGGCAATTAGTTCTGGAAATTTGTACATCAAAAAACTCAGTGCTTATATAATCCAAAAAAGGAGGCTCCTGATGACCTGTTTCAGTACCTTTATCCTTATTGAAGCACTTTCCCAATTTCATGCATCGTTGGCTTCCTTCCTGCTCCCTTTATTCAAATGCTTCTTCTAGATTAAAACTCGTAATACTGATGATTATAGATCAAAAAATTGATCTGCAACATATGAAAGATAAACATTTGTAAAGTAATCAGTGATATAATGAACTCAAAAATTGACTATATTCGCTTAAATCCCAATAGCCATTAATAAAAGAATAGAAGCATCACTCTCACTAATTGGTCGTGGTTGAAAGCGCTCTCTTAAATAAAGGGAAAATTGATTGAATAAAGGGACATCAATAAGGGTCCACTGCAAGTATCGCTCGAAAAATTAACAGTCATAATTTTAAGGAGATAATAATCCCACTTCTCAATCATGCGTATGTAATCCATTGTTTGACCTCTAGTAAGATTAGATGCCTCTATATATTCTCTGTCGAACTAACTCTTTTACACAGTCTCACCGGCACTAAAATACCTATTCGGTAACTCTTCCCATTTCTTTACGTTAAGTTCCTATATGATGAATAAGTGATAGGTTAGTATCAATAGCCTACAACCTCTAGTCGAGCTATCACCCTTCTAAATTCTGTCGATCCTCACCACACAACAAGATGGAGAAGAGGGAAGAGGGAAGAGAGAGCTTTATTTGGTACAAGAGACGAGAAGATTTAGTGGGCACAGCGAATATGGTGTATGTGCAAAAAGTTATGTATATAGGTGAATAGTCAAGGAATACGGAATGACGTCAGTGTGGAGGAAGGTTGAGTGGCAAATGCGCCATAGCACACAATATACAGACGTCAGCGCGTCTGCATGAACAGACAGCTTGGGTCGGCATTTGGGTCTCAAAGAGTACAATTTCCAAGTTAATAGTTGAGATAGCAGAATATTACTATAAGCAATAGACAGATATACACAGATTTATCTTGAGTGAATACCGCTTACGAGTTCGGATGACACAAAAATTGTAGCTATCTCATCTCTGCTATGCTAAAATTGCTAGCTGCGGAATATCTGATATGATCATTTGCCTTCTGAACCATTGGAAGTGAAATGAACTGAAGGAGCAAGACTTACTCTTCCTGATTAAAAAACTTGTCAATGAGTACGGAATTTCGTTGACTGGCAATTGAAACGTGAGCTACCCGTTAATTGAATACTGCACAACCCGAATCCAAGAGCTAATGAAGTAAGACTCTTTAATACCTCGATGTTGCTCTCAGAATCATTTTGATCCACTCCCTCTCATTTATTAGACTTCCTGTTAATCCAACAGTTACCTCCTTTCAGTTACTCCAACAATTAAAAATGTCAAAATTTGTGTTTATCACTATTGGCATTTATAATAGCAATAATGAATAGAGAACCATTACTGTCCCATCCGTCCCAGACTTTTGAGTAGCAGCCTAATGCTGTGGGCATCTCAATTAAAAGTGGAAAAAACTTGTTTTATTCTGCAAAAGAAAATTGTTTAAAATACAAAATACAACACAAATAACATGCTCAATGGGTGTGATAGGTAGGTGTGATTTCAATTGATCTACGTCTGTCCCGTCTCCACTTACTCTACACAAATGCCTTTCCCCTCATTCGTTTTCCTCTTGCCGTGGCAAATGCTTATTTAGTTTCCCAGTCAGAGTAAACATTTTCGTGTGTTTTAACATCCATGAGATTTTTCATAATAAATTATCCACACAGTTAGTTTAGACTTGTCTCTCTGTCTCTATCCACTTTTCATGCCGGCCTCAGGACATAATAGCAGACTTAATATGGATAGTCAAGGAGGGTACCATTGCTAAGAAGACTTTACCCAAGATGGTATTTAATTTGAAAATGATCTGGAAATAAATTAAGCCATCAAATATTTCCCCTTTTTGATGGCTCGCTTTTCAAGGAACTTCTTGATTTGAAAATACTATTACTGTACTTATAAAACACGAACTTAACCTCGTCAACACTTTTAATTCAAGTGCAGTGATAGAACTACGATAAGTTGTAAGCCTGTCTGGCACTACCGAGATTCACCAGTTACTTTGAATCGGCTGTTTATTGCACTTAATACATTCCGGTCATTAGATAGCTAAATAATTATAAAAATAAGGTAGAAACTAAAAAAATCTTCCAGAAAAGATACCTTCAGGAAGTAGAGACTAATGTCATTAAGAGACCAAATTAGTAAAAACGCTGTCAAGTTAAAGGGCTGATAAATTAGAAATTGATTTGAGTGAATGTTCGTTCATTTCATACTTTTTGTGGTATCCGCTCTCTCAGTGTCGGATAACATGGTAGACTCCATTTTAGACAGGTCGACTTGAACATGTTTAACTTCCCCTGTTGTCAAGTGGGTTTGATCTGTCTATATAATCAATTGCAACGGAGACAAATTAGAGGGATATGATCTAGAAAGCACAATCTCTCTCTGAGGCCCTTTAAAATTTTGTATGTAGTTTCCATTAAGTTAAAGTAGGGATTTACAATCAACATTCTTTGCCAGTAGCCCACATACGCAGCTATTTTGCCTGCGTTTTCATACATACGTGAATTTTAAGACGCTCTTCAAGAATAGTTTCATCTTTCCAACACGAATGTCAATTGCTAATTGTACAATAAAATTTGGTCAACTCTCAGTTTTTGCAGTGTGTTTTAGATGCTGCGTTTTACTGTGAAAAGTATATTTGCATCACTGAAATGCTAAGAGGACTCACGAATTTTAAAGTTATGCTGCCAGAGTTGGGTATATAACCCTAAAATTTGTCAAAAAGAAAAAAAAAGAAATTTATCAGCTATTGCAAGAACTGCCAAGCATGGAACATGTATTGATGATAAATTGACCGATATTTATTAACATAAAAAAATATTTTCTTTTAAATTTTTAGTAGATTTGTAATACGGTATCGAAGTTTCATAATCAGCTATTTTCTATAGTGTTAGTTCCTTATTGGCAGTTTTAATTCACCTCCTGACCTTATTCATGCTACCTGATACAAATCCGTGTTCGGAAAAAAGGCTTTGACTAGAATTTATTGAAGCTGGTAGATTTCAAATCATCTTATTAATTGAGCAAAATATTTAGGTCCTGAGCTGCTTACAGAGCCGTCTTGTAACTCACAGTAAGACAACAAAATTAAACTCCTCACAATGGCAAAGTAAATTAAATCAGTCCAAAGTTAATTTAACAAAGGATGAAGTAGAGAGATCGGAAAGAGATTGAGTGTGGAGTCCTATTTTGTTTAATTTTTGCATTCGTAGTGTGCAATATTTACTTGATGAGTAGTTCACGTTGCAGAGCCCACCTGGATTGCTGAACAAATTCATATCCACGATATTCAATGCTCATTGACCGGTTATTTAAGTATGATGGTCAGTCTTCCCACTAATTTTTTTCAGAGGTTGAAAAAGCAGAATGATCTTGGATGCTTTTCAGCATTGTTTCATATCATGCTCATAGGATATTTTTCTGTCCTTTATTTTTAAGTCGCTTTAAGATTTAATCCCCTTTAGTTAACATGAATACAAAATGTATTTTGATGTTACTGTTTATATTTTCTATACATCTCAGCTCCCAACTTTCATATTAGAGACCTTAATACTATGCTTTATTTGTAAACTTGATATATGCAAAGTGAAACCATTTCAATACTAAGTTCCTGCAAACACTTCTAAAAGTAAATTTCATGGATGTGATATTTCTTTCCTTTTCTTTAGAAGCCTCGGTCTAAATAAAGAAGTCTCCGATTCGGTTTATCCTTTACTTCGCTTATAAAATCTACGAGGGTCAATTTGTAATATTTCGTGTCTGCAGAAAATATTAATCTTCTGATGCTTGAAGATTATTGCACTGTCACAAATACAGCAGGAAGCAAAGACTTTGAAAAGCTAGAGGCATGGAAGGACACACACCTGAGGTGGAGGATATTGGGCAGCACATGTTTAGATTTCATTGGCTTTCAGATTCACTGGACGGTATTCTAACTGCCTTCATTTTAATATTGACTTAGTCATTAAGACTTCAGTTTTATAAGACCAAATTAAAATTGAGGAATATTCACTGCCTTCATTGGTAAATGACTCCTTGCAATATGCTCATCAATTATGTAAATTATAATGTTCCGGAGATATTGAGTAAAATCCAGCTTAGAAATTATTCATTACCTTAACCCTCTTTTTCACTTGTAGCCGCCACGTGATAACTTACCCAATCATAATAGAGTTGAGAGAAAGAGCGATTTTTTACTTCAACAGAGATTTCGCTCATGCTTTGCTAAGGTCACCTAAAACAATCAAGTTCTTCAGAGGAAGTATTATAAAATAATTTGTGCGCTTTCCGTTTTGCACTTATGGTACACATTGAAGAAGGTCATTTAAAAATTTCTAACCTGAGCTGATTGGTAATCATTCTTATAAGAACAAAATTGCTTTTTCTCAATTTAAAATGTAAGCCAAATTTTTTTATTCACCTGTAGTTGGGGACAGAGTATAACGTTTCTCGTTTGCGATTCGCATTCAAGTTTGCTTATTTCAGTTCCCGTTAATAGTACCACAACACTTATGGGTATAACCATCTACTTAGATTGTTAATAACGCATCTGTTTATATTCATAATTTGATATCCCATCAGGATGAACTATCACAATCATGTTCCAAAACTACCAATACCATGCTACTTGAACGAATCCCTCCGTACAGTCCATTTGCAGTGTATGATACTACATAAGAGGCCGTTAAGAACATTGCTCGAGTAATGATGTTGGGGTTATACAGCAGGAAAAAAGTGCCTTTGAAAAATCTCGCTCCACAAATACAAAGATGAAGTCTAAATCTAATGGCAAATCTTTACGGAGATCGTGAGATATCAGCAAAATGTAATCAAAGTTCCATTTATCAAAAATAGGTGCTTCTAAATCTGCACACACAAGGAGTTAGTTATGACAACTTCAAACGGACGACAAAAAGGTATTCGGGTGAAGTTTTGATGGCAAATCCAGCTAAGGTTTATATTCCTCACACTACTAAATATCACTCATAAAAGATAGGAAATAAAAAAGAAATACTTTTGCGAATTCTTGATGTTATCGACTCCTGGCAATTGATAATGAGATGAGAAGGTACTGGGGGATCGTTCACTACAAACCCAAAGATGATCTACCAACTGACGGACTTCTTTGTTCATGTTATCCAAATATTCTACGTGAAAAGCGAGATAATAAAATGCAAGGATAACTCCGAAAGAAATGCAACTACATTCTGGAAGTAGAATTCATTTGAATCCCTGACTCTCACTTTGACTACCTAATCTATTATCCTCTCTTAAAATGTGAACATACTCCGCTTTCTAAACTTTTGATTTTAATGTGTTTTGATGTTTTAATATTTATATACCCTGTTATGGAGCATAAAAACTAATAACCATCATAATACAAGCGATAGTAGCTTTCAGTCTTAGGAGCTAGTCACCAGATTTCTATGTAAGAGGCAGAAGTTACTTTACAGTAAACAATCGCCTCACCCAACTCAGAAGGCAAAGAGTACACGTTCCAACAGCGATGGAAGTGCGAGGGAGAAAAGAAGGAAGACTGAGGCACAACGAGTGTGCGTACGTTTAAAAAAAGTGGGGTGTCGAGCTGCAAAGACGGAGCATTTCCCTTAAATTCATATTATTGGCAGGCTCGTATATTTCAAAACCGTAAGTGAAATTTTTTTTAACGTCTAACTGACTTAGGCGTTCTCCCTCTTGTCTCTCTAAAACTGGGATGTCGGGATCGTAGATCGTAAAAAATAGATTGCTTATCTGATAGTGGCAAAAATGTCTTCTATTCAGTCGGGTTTCTTAATTCCCGGGGAGGCGTGAGAAAAGCAGACTATTTTTCGATGCACGAGTGCGCTTCGAGAACAGAAAGAATACTGGCCGTTCTTAATTTACTTAAGCACTCGGATTTCAAAAATATTTTGCATGAAATCATTAAAGTGTAATCCGGAAGCCATAATAAAGGTAGTATCCAGCATACTTAATTGATAAGTGCAATCATAGTTACAGAAAAATAAAAAAGGTAGGGAGATTTGGTAGATGGTATTCGGCATAATGAATTCTTTTTTAAACATGAAGAATCTAAAATGCTGTCTTTTCAAGCAATCTTTTGAAGAGCCTCGCACTAATGCATTGTCAATATTAAGGATAGTATTCTAAGATGCATATTATCAACCATCACTGTCTTTTACAAGACTTAAAATAACTGAAAGTCGAGTTCTGAAAACCCTTGTTGATCAGTGTGGTCGAGAGACAGTTATCCCGTTTTGCTGAGGGTCAGTGACGGTAAAAATATCTACAACGAAAAGAACATAAAGACTTTTTTCAAATTCATTTGACAAAAACATTCAACCAATAGAAACATATTATTTGATTTTTTACCGATTGCCTGTGCAGTTCACTTTGGAACAGGGTGACAACGTTGACGAGGAACACCCATCTAATTCCATCCTTGAAAATACAAATTAAATATTAGAATAAGTCAACTTAATTTAAAGTAGAACGTGGCAAATCAAAACAGTACAATTAAATACCAGAAAAGGAAATTATTATGAATGAATACAAAGGATGAGGGGATCTTAACCTGTTGAGCTATGGGGTTCCAACAGGAACACCTAGTTTGCGCCTTTTCTCCTCTTCAGAACAGCACATTTACCCGATCCAGCCTTACGTTTTATTTATGTCTTAAGTACACTATCTTCTCTCGAAACACACAAAAACTCACATATCCAGAGTCAACGTCTAACTTCACCACTATATCCACAGCATTATTTTACTAGGACGTTAGCACTCGCCAGTATACTGTCGAGATCAGAAATATGGTCATTTTTATTCGATCCTTAATGAGATTAAATTCTGTTCAAACACAAGGGTAAAAAGAAACTAATTATTAAAAGTACCTCAATATAATATGCTAAAGAATACTTACATATTCTTGGCATCTGTCCCGCTGTTATTTTATTGGTGATCATTTTAATGTATCCTAATTCCATTCAAGAATTCGTTGTAAAATGAAGAGTTTCCAGGGGAATCGATTATTAAAATCTTGAGGAACAAAATACTTTACAAATTTTCGTACCTGTTAGGCAATAATAGAACCGAGTTCAGGTGATGCCTATGTCAATCCCTGATAAATCCATTCGGTCTTGGATGAATATAGAGCATTAAAAATTAATAAAATTTATTTATCATTCCTTTTTACTAATACGATATTTTTTATTCTTACGTCATTTTACTTGGCGTTTGTGTGTTTGGTTGAATCACCCATCAGCCTAAAATGTGGCATAATCATTAGTCTCTGCCATGTCTAAATTGACTTGTCATCGTTAGATGATGGAATGCAATTATTGCAGTGTCGTTGCTATGTTCACTTGCTTAATTTCGTTGTAGTCGAGATTCGCGACCTCTTAGCTGCCCAATTTAGGTCGAAGATGCTTATTGAAGCGAAAGATCTACCGATGCGTAAAAGCAAGGTCAGGCTAAGTTGAGGTCACCACAACCTAAAACTGCCATGTTCCAATGATGAAGTAATCCAGCCATTACTTTTATTTACTGACTATTTTATGCATAAAAGCCATATATGTAAATTTACTTCCACTTCAAATGACAAAAATTACATTTATAAGAATTATATTCCGCTTGCGGCGGTCCTAAGAGCGGATGCTTTTATAGCGTATCTTCAGTTCTGGTTCAGGAGGAGAGTAATTTGGTCCTCTACAATTGGTGTTTTCTTATGTGCTCATTATTCGCCTTAGGTTGATACACAGCTGTAGACGATTTCGTCACATTTTTAAGGGCTATTCAAATGTGAGCATCCTATACCACAAAGCTTATTTTATCTTGATATTCCATAACTAAGGAAGATACTGCAACTTAGCTTCCCTTTTTTAAAAGGATCCAAAGTATCCAGAAATTCGTACTTGGAGTCCTATGGGTACTGCAATATAATAAGGTCATCTGTTTTCTTCTCTGAGAAAATTTGCAGGCAATTGGAAGAATCGCGTTTCACTGTCCTAAAAAGATGGAAATTGGGATGGGATCAATAATTTCTCCTGATTTTAAGCCACAATAGATCGGTCTATTTTAAATTTTTCTAGCCAATACTTTGAACGGGATTTCTTTTAAGCTTTGGCTGGCGACTGGTGAATTAAAATGAAGTTTCCAAAGTGCCCAAATTAGCTAGACGTTTCACAACTCCACACAGTTCCCTTTTTCCTGAACTTTATTATTATATTTTTCAGAAAAATGGCTCTGTCTATTACCATAAAGCATTTTCAGTTTAACTAATGAGGAGACAGCGTAGAACTGTCGCCAAGATTTATTTTACCTTAAATAGCATTTTTGGGATATTTTAAATGAATAAAAATTTCATTTACCCGCTCTTTGACTTCATGGGCATCACAAATCGCATCATCGTTTCCTGTTTCAACAAAATTGACTTGTATGCCTAGATAAATAAAAGAGTTTACTTTAGAATTGAGCTATTTCCGGCAGCTTGCAAGAAAGTGTTATGTCGATAATTGCTTGCCGATCGTACTTTTTCAAAAGGCATACGAGATTATCTAATAATTTCTTCCTGACTTCTAAGCTACTGGAATCATCTAAGTTAATAAGATGGCAAGTTGAAGTGATCCATCATAATACACACTAATTACCAGTTGATTTTTTCAATTGCTCACCAGCAAACAATCCCTTTCTCTTCCCTTTCAATTTCACTACCTTCTCCTTTCCAGTTTCATCTATTATTACACTACGTTTGGCCAACCAAGCTCCTAATATACTCATTTTGGTCTTCAAGCAGATTAATTGGTTTTTAGAGAGATCTAGAGGGATTTGGTTTGATTCATAACTATCGAGAACAGAACTACTTCAAACACTTCCTGGATAATTATGAAAGTCAACTTTGCTTTTCAGAGATCTTCCCAAAACTGTCCATAAAGAAGAACATCAAAAAGCCTTGGAATATGGTAGTCTGTGTTGAGTGGACGCTTTGCAGGGTGGACATCAAAATCTGTATTACTACTCGTACATGGAGACTATCCAATATCTATTTTTAGGTCTACGAAGGTCAGTAAAAGTTAAAGAAAAGTAGATTTCTTCGTCTAAACTTTTTGTTTGGAAGATATTCCTATTCTTGATCCAACAAAGCTTTTCAGTTATCTGGGGGAAAGATTCACTAAAATATTTTGAATTGTTCATTTTGCCGTTTTATTTAAACAGTAGAGCACACCTACGAATGATCAATGTCCTTAGGTTGCGTAAATACCTCACCAGCAGTCTTCAGTTCCTGAGCCTGAATCTCCTTTTATTAGAGCAACCTTTCTTAGGGCAGAGTAATTTAGTCTTGATTGGAATAGGACTTACGGATCTTTTTATGTTAATGGGGCAGACACTGAAAGCTATTACGATAACACTATAGTAGTGAGTTTTGAGGCTGCCGGTACAAATAGTACAGATATAAAACTCATAAGTACTCCATTAATAAGCACTTTTACCATCCTGTATTAAATCGATATAAATTAAGATCCTTCAAATTTTATAATGAATTTAGAGAATGCAGCTTGAAACTAATTAAATTTTTCATAATTTAAAACGCAGTTCCATAAAAATAAGAATGAATTAATTTGTTTCTGATAAATAAAGGTTTTCTTGTGTCTTGATTGTGATTTACCTCCTTCTTTATGCACTTGGCGTTTTGAAGATCGCTGGGATAAGAACACATCTGAAGGAAGGAAGATTTCGGACCTTTCCATGGCCAGAGATTTGCAATGTTCGAATTCGTTATTGGCAGAAGTGAAGAAATAAAATTGCACACCATACCTATCTCATCATCATAGTCTCTGATTTTCGAAGCGAATTTCAAATTAACTTAAGTATTTAATAGGCAACAGTGAATCCTTATAAGTATCACCTTAGCTACGATGCTAAAGTAACACAAATCCACAGGTTAAACTACCGTTAGACTCACTTAAAAAACTGATGATCTTTCTGGCAGGATGCAATAGTCTTTCCCGAATGAGATAAGAGTTATGGATGACTACACGTATATTGGATAACTGGGAATGAATGAGATGGGAAAGGAGAGAGGAGGAGGAAAGACGGAGACATCCGTACTGAACAAGGACAATGCAGGCTCTGAGTAACAATCGAAATTAAGTACAATAGGTGACTGTCTTTGATTCGTCGATAAGCAACTGACCTATGAGTCAGCAATACATGGAGAGACCGAGCAAACCTCTAATCGCATAAGCAGGTAAGTTTCAAATTAAAATAACATTAATAGAAAGCCAATTTTAATATTTTCTCTGAATTTGAATGCTATTGACACACTTTTATTGTACGTTCTTTTATTATTTATTGGATTCCAACCCCATTCTAGAAATTTCCCGTTTTATACTTTTCTGACGGGCCAGAAAGAGATTTTCACTCATTATAAGCAATTCAAATTTGCACATGGAAACGTTAGAAAGACGTACTTTAGTAAAATCCCAATCACAATGAAAACTTGTCCAATAACTCCAATTTCACCTCATCGTAATAAAATTCTAATTTAATGATCGATGATCTAATAACCAAGCCAACAAATATTTAATGAAATAAATTTTCATTGGCTCATAAATGGTAAACCAAGAGGCTAAGTCATCTTCATAAGAAACCGATATTTATTAAAGGACCAATGAGAAAACTTGAAAAATTTGCTATATTCTTCAGCCAATCGGCTGCGCACAAAAATTCCCCTCATTTCTCATTCACTGCGTCAAATTTACTTCAGTCATGAAACTGCGGGCAATGTTGACGTTTTTAATTATCGCGCTCCTAGACAACTGCTCAGCTGCAGTCATCCGCGAGAAAGAAGAATATTTGTCGGGTATACAAATGATCATTGATAGTCTTAATAAGAGTGACAAGGAGGTCTCAGAAACAATTGACAAAATTCCAAATCTGAATGAAGTTTTCGTGAGATTGAATGGGACCATACTCTCAGAAGTTCTTAACAAGGTCAAAAATCCCGATGGCCTTCTTTACCTCCTAAATAACAAAGTTCTAACAACCGTCATGAGGAATATTCCTTTCGAAACATATGAGAAAATTGAACCACATCTGAACACTACCAAATTGCGACTGCAGGTCAAGTGGAGATACAGAGAACCTCACGATCCAGGTCCGCCGGTCCGTACAGTTCATCAATTAATTCTGCTCCAAATGCCAAATATTCCTTTCGCACATGTAGACAGTCTGGATGGTATTAATGTCAGTGCCTTGCATTATATCATCACTAACCATTATGCTCTTTCTACTGTACTTGTTCTCATGCAGCCTAAAACATTAGAATATGTGTTTAAAAATGCTCCCTATTTGACCAATTACATTGCAAGGATGGGCTCTCAAGCACAATTTGATATTATGTCAAAGTTACCCAATGCTTGCAAATATCTTCAAAGTGTTAATTCTGAGCAAACCAAGAGAATATTCAACAATCTCTCTTCTTACGGGATGTGTGCCTCTGAAACTACACTGAAGACAAATTGATAGCTGAAAAATGAACTACATTTTTTACCTCTCGATTCAATGAGACAATTCTTCCGCATTTCGCTTAAAAAATGATATATATGCTTTTATTACCCCAATTTTTGTAAAATAAGTTTGTTCTATTCTTTGGTGTTTAATTCTCAGTTTGAAATTCCATACTCGTTTAATATCTATGTGGTTAAATAAATGTAATCGAGGAATTTGCTGTACCATTTTTATACTCGCCTACCAGACCTATCCTCATGCTGTATATGTTTTTTAATATGAGATTCAAAAAGGACACATCTCTCTAATGGTAAGCTTATAGAGGTGTGATTATGATGTGCTATTCTTTTATTCTAGAGACTTAAATAGAATGGTTAAAAATTTGCATTAAACACGATTATTTGACCTTTCTTGAGACGGAAAAACTTCAGTTTTGCGCCGTATCCAGTAAGCGGAAGTATTTACAGGAAGTTGACAACCTTAGACTGGATGGTATTGCTAAAAAACTATTTTTCTTCCCGAAAAAGTAGAAATAACAGTCTTTTTAAAATCAGAAAACACAAAGTTGGGTAAGACTATGTGTGTTGTAGTGGGTTAAATGCAAGGATCACTAAATATAAAGTCATAAAGAGCAAGATGAAAGGCAATGTAATTAGTAATAGTAATATTTTAACGATACTTATCAGAGAGAGAGAGAGCTACATAGAAGGTTGGAGGAGGGCTGTTGAAGGATCTGACTGTAGGAATTGAGTGGCAGGAAATGGAGAGGAGCGAGAAGAGTAGACGTTTTATAAACGTCGATGAGAAACGTCAGAGTCCGGTCAAGGAAAAAATTACAGCAAGGTTTATATATAAGTAGTACGTAGCTATTTGGCATAGCTAAACGTTGGTTAAAATCCAGGTGAGATGAGAGAGGTAAAGACATGCCGATTTATGGATTTCGACAGATGGGCTGATGTAATCATGGCGACAAGCTCTTGCCGTTTGATAGTGTTCTGAAAATCGCCAAGATATCAAGAAGTATTAAATTAGACTATTGAAATAGTCAATCAAAAACAACTGCTAAATACTTAATTGGAAAATACTTTTTTGATTAAAAATTTAAAATGAATACACATTACTTTAATAAAAACTGACAAAAGATGAAATAAACGAGAAGAATGAGAAAATTGGTGCATTGCTAGTCTATTCGGCATTCAATAAAACACCTAGGGCCGAGATGGAAAATGAGTTGATATATGTATTCTGTGGAATTTTTAGATGAGGCCGTAGAAAATTTATCCTTCAGGAGGACTGCACCCTTCTAATTAAATAAGTAGATATTATCTAGTTGAAATGTGAAATAATGCTTAGATAATATGCAGTAGACCAGTTTCTCATAGTGAAATAATAAAGTCAGTCATTTGCACGAGTAGGGGAGATTGGTCCTGGCTGAGAGGTTAATCTAGCTTACAGAATACATTAATGTTCGAAATCTTTAAGCACTTTCACTCGTATTTAATTTTTAAACTTTTATAAGATACTGAGCTTTCGTTTTTGTTGAGCGTCTATTGAACTCTAAATCTCAGTATAATTTGAGTGACGAATTCTGATCAAAAACTTTATGTTCGGTGGTTACTGGAAAATACATTTTTTACTTAATTCATTAGTTCAAAAAGTAAACAAAATTCCATGAAATTAACAATGGCTCAAAATTTATCCCAATTAGTATACCTTTGAAAAGTAATAATATTCCATCTTCTTTCCGTTTTCTCCCTATAATCCCAGACGCCCACTCTCTGTCCCCAAATTTCAGCTGGATCTTTAGAAACACCGGACAACTCGGACCACTGAGACGTTCTCAGTTGTATTTTGATCGCTCCCCTAACATACTAAATTCAATAGAAATTCTAGATAATTTTGAAGTACTGTACTAATTAATTGAAATTAATTGTTTTACTACAGTGGAAGCTTGGTTCTCTGCCACTTTTTAACTTGTTTGTATACGTGTAACATTTTACCTATTTGATCAAAACATCCTTCTCATAACAAAATTATTGTTTCTAAAACGGATGATTAAAGAAGCCATTTCAAAGAATCAGGAATTAAAGAAGCCGAAATTAAAATTGATGAAGAAAAAAGGAATATCAAGCAAAAGTATTATTTTAGGAAACAGTATAGTTTTCCTCTAAATAGCATTTATCATAAATGGTGTTCTGCAAAGACGTCGCAGTAGAATATATCGAATGGCTAAAACTCCTGGAAATAAATGAAGGATGATTACGTTCGCAAACCCTACTTTTCTTTCCCTTTTTTACAAATTTGGATCCCGAGAACATCAATTAGTCTCTTCTGCCATCATAATACAAACTAATTGTACAAATAGCTGAAATTCCATTAAAACCGCCTCATGAAATCACTTGCCATTTATAGAAATGTAGCAGCTGCCATCCTGAAGTATTGCTATCCTGAGCAATTATTCTTGAGATTTAATTGAATATTGAAACTGTTACTGTAAAATGTCTAAAACTTATTTTTTCACAATCTCTATGCGAAAAGAGTGGTTCTATCCAACTTATCTAGAGAATCCTGATAAATTAAATGCTCAATTCCATGTCCAAATAACATATATCGTTGTTTTTTTCAAATGAAATTTCAAAAGCCTCGCACTGAAATCGGTCTTAGGAGTCATATTATTTTAATATTAAAATTGTTACTGTTTTATTTAAGTAGAGTCCATAAATTCCATTTTCCGCTATTTTTCGTAGTTTAACTTTTTTAGAACACCAATACCAATGAATATTCTCTTTAATTAGAAGATCACATTCTCTCACCCATCTGATGACTATTTTTATGCCGTACGGCAGTCGGAATCAGACCAGAGACTTTGAACAGCCGATGACTGGAATGGCCAATCACCCTTGTTAAGTCCGCCAAATATAGAGGTTAACAGAATTCAATTCTTTCACTTGGGGGGAGGAGGAGGGCACTTCGATCTTACTGTCTACTCAAATTGATCATTTGAAAGCGATTTTCTAAATGGGCTTGAGAATCATTTCTATTATTATGTGAAAAGCTTGAAGCTGAAGAACATATTTTTCCATGAGTTTGGTCAACTAAGCTACTTTACAAGCCCAAAAAATATTAGGTTCTATTATCCCATAACAGATTCCCCAATGGATAACAGAAAACAACATCTTTCAAGTGAGAGGACCGAAAGTGGGTGTGAACGCACGTGTATTGGGCGAGGGGAGGTTGTGAGAAAAATACTCAGGAGCATGAACAACAAATAGAAACTGAAAGAGAAATGACTGGAAATTGGTTATGATAAGGACTCTAAATTTAGATACGCTAAGTGGATTTACTTTTTTTTCATTCCTAGTCCATTTGATGAGCTCACTTAAAGATCATTCCCGCATAATTAATGCGACTCAGATCTCTAAGTCAAAATATGCATTCGATAGAACACTAGAGACTTAATATCTGTCTACACAATCTATATTATTGCAAAAAATCAATTGTTTTCCGTGTTTGAATAGTAAAGATAGATACTAGATGAAAATTTTGGATGAATTTATGAATCGCTGTTAATTTCTCTGCTTTCAATTCTTTAATCTGAATGTTACTTTGGTAGGAGAATCGTAATTTCTCAGCTTTTCAGGAAAAATTAAGATTTAGATATTATGAACACCCTGTTCAATTATAGGTTTTAATATTTGTCCAACTGCTGGTCCATATTGGTTGTAAAAGTTTATGACAGTTTTCAACACAGTTTAATTTTATTTCAAAAGTGTTGATGTGACCTCACAAAATCACCAGTGGTTCAAAGGAGGTCAGATGAGAATACTTATCTCCTAAATCACATTCGCAATAATTTTAAGGTCCAGGCTAAATTTCGCTGTGTTTCTCTGTCGCATAATAAAGTTGGGATTGAAAAATAATAATATTTTGAACTATGATTAGTCAAAATTATGAATTTTGTCAAAATTAGGATATAATTGAATACTGCAAATACATTCACTGAGTTCTAGATCCTCAAATTCTGAAAATGGATTTCTTTAAATGCAGAAGTATTATTTAGTATTTATAGAAGAAAGGACGTACTAAGAGTGGTTATGATCGCCAAGACTAAGCAAGAAAATGGATTCATTATTTTACCGTTAGTTTTCCAAGATCTTTCCAATTAGCTTGAGCAAGTAGACAAAAACCTTCGAATCAACTATTATATCCACGTTTTTATTGTATAGCACCTATGTTTCTCTGTCTCTATGACTCACAACCATACTGACACATTTAACTGTCAATTGGTGATTTTTGATTGGCTGCTCATTTAATAACCACACAAAGACACATAGAATGAAACAGTCAGCCCCTCAAATCGTATCTTATTCATCTGGCCATCACAACTCGTGTTGTCGTCATTCAGCACTGACGCTTCCCTCTTCTGTATATGCGCAAAGTGAAATATATAAATTTGGCAGTGCATGTACGGCAAGGGGATTATAATACCAATAAACAAATTCATCAATCATACCTAACTCGTTAGCTGATTACAGTTTAAATGAGTCATCCCCTAGTATTTCGTAACAAACAAACTCCCGCACTATGATCCAATTCTGTATTAATCTATTAGACGCATTTAGTCACTCTTTTGATTACCACTTTGAGACTGGTGGTAAAAGTGCTCTGTGATGGGCTTTAGCAGTTCCCGGCATTAAGGTGACAGTAGATAATTGGATGACAAGAGAAACATAATGTCAACTTTCTTTTCAAGACGTGAATTTAGAACAGTTTAATAGTTCATCTTTTACTTTTCTTTACAACGCGAGCATCCTAATAGTAACTTGTTCTCTGTTCTTTTACCATTCAATTTGAATATTAGTTTGGGAAAGCTCTTTCAATATTTAAACAAAAAAGTTGAGAAATTTGATCGAAAGAAGTTTTCATGCGAATTTCAATGAATCGTATTTTATCTAGAGGATATTTAAAAATTAGACCTCCATAAATGTCAAGGAACCTTTCATGACATCGGCTGGAAGAGAGACCGGGCGACTAATAGTTCTAGTGGAAAGATGATGATAAGCGTCGTACAGAAATAAATGTTAAAACCGGAGCAAAGATGACCTGCAGATATCATGCAAAACTTAACACCAAAGTTTTTACAATTAAAGTCCGAGGGATTTACGAAACGGCCGTACAAAATGTCTAAATTTTCATAAAATCTCAGGTTGTGAAAGTTTATTCATATTAATTTTTTATATAAATATATAAATTTAAATAGTTTGATTTTTAAACTAATTAATTTAATGAGATAAGTATCACTATATGACTTGTTGACTTAGGCGGTATGCGTAAAGTAAAATGGTATAATGAGTAAAAAGTATTTCTCATTTTTAAAAAAATTCTCCTCCATACGGTTTCCATTTTTCAAATAATATTGTAGTAATTTAATTGCAATAGTAAATTTGAAAAGGCTGAACAGAACAGCCAAACAGAAATATTAGTTTCAGTCATTTTAAAATATCGAGCCCACTAATTCTCACCCAATGTTTTGATAACTGATGCTGGGATATTATATGGGGATTTCAGTTGTCGTTTGAAACATTCTAAATGAGTTAGATACATACAAACTGGGATAGCAGAAATCTAAAATCCTACCAAAAGTTGTCACTGGTCCAGCTCTTCTACCTCTCCTTTCTCCTCAATTTGACCTTTCGGTTATAATCCAAATATCCCATGTCTTAGGTGCATTTTGAATATTTCATGCAATTAGATAATTAATTAATAAATAAATCTAACATAAACCCGGAGTTGAAGGGCCTCAAATACGCTTGCATTAGTTTTTGATTCCTAAAGAGGTTTTGTTCTTTATTTTGATGACAATAACATTGTACAGTGAAAGTTAAATATTTTCTATTTTACATATTACGGAGAATGAGAGATTTATTATTACCCGAGGTAAAATCATTTTACAAATTTAACTGCTGAAAGCAACTAAAATCAGTTAACTGAGGACTCAGTAGATGGCGAAGGGGAGAGGATCGGAAAGATGCTGAGATCAATGTCAAGGCATTTGCAACATATAAGCAAATAACACTTTGCCCCAAAATAAATCTTATGTGTAAGATTCTTTATTTTCCACCTTTCAATTTCCTTTTATTTCAAACGAGTTTATTTACATTGCGGTTGTAAGTGGCGCATAATACAAATCAAACGAAAACGCGTCTCTGGTTGTGGCATGGTAGTTTGAGTCCTTTTGTGCTGTGGTGTTGTCGAGTTGTATTTGTAATTAGTGTAATTTCTTAGAGAATCAACTAACTTCTCTTTCAATAGCTAATATGTCAAAGTGATCTTACATGACTTCATTACCTTACCTTTTTCAACTAGTGGAGATGGGATAGGTATAAATCTAAGCTCATAAACTATCGATACACACTTTTGCAGAGTACATTTATTTAGAGTCATAATAGGCCTACGATTATTAATGCCCACCGTCAATATGGTATATTAATTCCACGGAATTAAAAGCATGGCAAAATATTTATCTAGTTTTCTCTTTGGCTGATCAAATTGTTCAAAACAGATTACTGGAAAGAATTTTCGACTTTGATATCATAAGTTGAAAAACTTCATAAAATGAAAATTTTCGAAATCTATCCGAAAATGTGATCTCTCACATTTATAACATTTATAAATCCTAGTTCCGAAATATCCTAATTTATACGGGCATCGTTCACTAAACTGTCACAGAGTGACTCACAAAGGAGACAAAATCGGGTGGCTCCTTTGGATGGCTTTTGCACTCAAAGCCCTCTTTCTTTCATCTCTCCCCTTCCCCTACGATCGTTCAGCGCGTCAATGATCTACTTCAGCTTTCGTTCTTCTGATATGAAAAAGATTGCTGCATCCTGTTGACCTTTAAAATCATTAGATGTAAAAGGGATATCTCTTAGCCTAGCTCGATCAGATTATAAAGGCAACTTTACTTGGGATTAGCGGTGCTCTAACTCTGGTCAATTCTTTTGTTTATCCTTTTTATCATTGTCTCTTCAGTTCCCTTTGATTCTCGTGGCTAGTCAAATTTTATTTACTCTTACATTATAAATTCATGCATTTGTTATTTTATTATGCCTCTTGTGTGTGAAGATGTATTTTCAATTAATTGCCAGCAATGAATAGCGACGCGGACTTGGAAGTAACTTTATTAATTCTAAATTTAGTATTCCCAAAATATGGTTAAGTATATTGATTTAATTTGCGCTAGGAATGGATGCGAAGGTCTCCCACGGAAATGATCCCAAAAGTAACCTTAGGAACAGAAATCAGTGATCGCAAATTAAAAGTTAACTGAATTCAAACAGTCAGAAGATCACAAATATAATTTTATTAAACTACAGAAACCTAAAACCAAATATACTAACCATGATTCAAGTCCCCCACTCTCAAACTTTTTCGAATTTGACCATGTGAATTTAATCAAGACATCCCCACCATATGCTCACATTTAAGCGTTGCGCAAACATTTTAAAATTAATCAATTAGCGGCAGAATAAAATTGATCACATGTTCCAACCTATTTGAATTAGAATATAATTGCAGAACACAGGCCTTCAACATAAAATGAAATCTTCACATTTTAGTACAATGTCTTAAGTTCACCTCTCCTTTAATTTCAGAAATCTAGAGCCAAAGTAGAGGCAATATTTCTCCATCCTTTACCTGAATGAGACATTTCCATCTTGTTCATCCGGCTCCATGCTCGTATACGCCCAAAATGATCTATTATGTAAGCCTAACATTGTAATAATATGTATGGATAATTTTGTTAATAGAATTAGCATCAATTAAAGGCAAACAAAATCAATTACTGAACAATAAATATTGAATAATTAAATACCACCTCACTATTTATTCGCCATTACCGTTCAGTTCACTTGATCGTTTGAAAATCTGTCAGAGGGGTATGACCTACTATCCTAATTAATCATTCGGTTAAAAATCGTCGAATTAAGTACCATCTCACTGCAAATTTTAGTTTGTTCCAGGTTAAAAATTCTCCATCGATGTGCATGGAAGTGGTCTAACTACATATTCTACAGGTATAGGAAAAATTGGATCTTGTTTGCGAAATATTTGTCAATGAGACTACGAATGATTTCTAACTTTCATTATACTCAGTTCAACCGTCATTTACTTTTGTTTATACTTCTGATTCATTAGAAAAATGTTACTTCGCAAAGTAAATTTTAAACATTAAATTTTGCGCTTAATGTCTGTGGCCAATTGTAACTCAAAAACGCCGTTTGGCCAATCCTGATTAAGGAGAGCGAGTATCTAACCAATTATTGATATGGAAACTTTCCTCACTAGACTATATAATAATAAATGGTTAACGCTTTGAATTAGCGTAATAAAGTATGGGTTTGAGGTTCATCTTTGCGTTTGTACTAATTCTTGCCTTTGTCGGTTTCTGTATTGCACATCCCACTGCTGTGAAACCGGATGAAACTGTTACCACGACTACAGAACAACCTGTACCCATGCAGGAGGTCGAGGAATTTTATGAAATACTAGATGATGGCTGTGGATGCGTTTGCGAAGATCCAGGCTGTGATTGTCAGTGTCCTGGTTTTCAAATGGAACTAGTTGTGCCTTCCATTGCCGAGGTTATAGTCCAGACTTTACCTAATATCCCGTATGATTTAGCTCATACTTTAATCTTCATGCAGCCGGAGCTTGTAGACTTTATTGTTCGAAGGCATGCAAACCTAGACTATCTGCTTCTGTACACTGATGCTCCCACACTTGAATACATTGTAAGCAGTACACCTAAATTTGCAAAATATCTCTCGCGGTTACCTCCTGAGTCTATTTATGACGCACTCTTCAAAATGTCCTACCCTTGTCACTATTTACTAAGCATTGACGAGGAATACTCAAATGTTATCACTCGCAAGTTACCTATGATGAGCACCTGCTTCCCGCCTACTACTACAACCACAACTACCACAACGACCACAACTGCGGTTCCAACAACGACTCAAGAACCTAGCATGATCCCAGAAGATCATTTCACGAAAGAGGAGTTGGATACCATGGTAGCTAAAGTGCCGAAAATGAGGACTCTCCTAATGAAGGCTAGTCCAAAAAAGTTGCAGGAACTTCGAGAATTAGTTCCAGATTTTACGATCATCTTTGTTGAATTTGATGATCATGTCATCAACGTTCTGAATTCACTTGACTTATCTAACCTAACCAGGAAACATCTTTGGGAAACCCTCCGTGTTCTTGTGCCAGGAAGGGTTGCAGTCGAACTTTTCGCGACTCTCTTCGAATGAGTTCTACCTTTATATAAATAAAGATGGATAAATGATTTTGACCCGTTTATTCAAGGGCTTGACAAAGTAACGTATGCTTTAAATGTTCCCTTTCGAATTAAATTGACTGGAATGGGTATTATGCATGTTGGATGATTAAATATGCATAGAGAAGTAGTTTGGGCGAACTCACAATGTTACCTGCCTCGGCTGTATTAAAGTATCGATAAATCAGGGTGACAATATCAACTGGTGAAAGGCTTTGAGAATACATTAAATTGAAATACTTAGAGATTAGAAGATTCGGCCTTATTGATAACTTAGGTGGGTTCTGCGTAATTTTGAAATAAAATTACCAAAAATAGGGATTAAAAATTCGAATAAGAGGGCTTAGCATAAGGCAAGTTCAATAGCAGTCCGAATTTAACAGCACAAACTTAATCTTTCTGATTGAACGTAAATTGTTTGTGTGTAGGACTCGAGAGTAACTGGTATGCTTATCAGTTATTGGATCCGCGCTCACACCTGGATGTGTAAAATCACCTGCGGAGAAGCCGTCGGCTAACCAGGCGGTCACTCATATGTCGCTACACATGTCAAGTTAGAGGTCAGCCATATTCGCTAGGTAACTACCAAAAGAGGCATTACAGATTGCTATTCTCTTTAAAATTGACCTCTTGATAAAACTACTCCGCTCATGGGATTTTATGAAAAACATTCCATATTGATAATGAAGTAGGTTGTTGTAAATAGTAGGAAGGGATTAAGTTTACCACCACCTGATTTATTTACATCATTGTTATCCTTTTTGGAAAAAAATAGGAAAAAAAGTATCTATGAATGTCAGACTGATAGAATGCAAAATATATAATTACTTTTTATACTTCTGCTGGTGCGAAAAACTTAAAATTTCTAAATATGTGGTAGCATTTGAACACACAAAATACAAAGAGGAAAATGTGGAGGACCAGAGAAGAGTTATATAGTAAAAATATAATATTAAATGTCTTAATATTTTCAAATTCTGAAATTTGCCTATATCTCTAACAGGTAAAATTCATTTTGTAATCTCCAAGTCATCGCGTTTTCAGCATCTGCTAAATTGAAATAGATTCCTACCTATATATGCCTCCTACTTAGTCATAAGCGATAGAAGAAAAGTATTCTATATATCGCCCATACTGATTATTATATGGATCATTATATGATTCAGTCAGGTATGTTACAAATACGAAATAGTATGGAAAAACTACTGGTTTACCAAAAGTAGAATAATTGTATATGAATTTCGTGCCAAGTCAATTGATCATTAAAAACCGTGTGACAGTCAAACATATGCCATAAACTTATAGATCACGATAAAGTGGGCTTACTTTACATTAGTTATGCATAATTGATGACAGAGCAAACAAGCTTTAACAAAAATCGTCTTCACGGGAAATATCCAAACACTTAGGAAGAGAAAGATAACTCAGGTTTGAGAGGGGTCGGTGATAGAGACCTACTTCATCTGGGTCCAAAGATCATCAGAGCAGTCGGATTCCTTTTCACTTTTTATCTTATATATTCATCTTATTCCTATGAGAAATCAAGTGACAGTATTTCAAATGATTTAGGCCCATGATATTTCACACATTCTTCATAGCAGCTAACTACAAGTTGGCAGATCATTCTTGAATTTGTGATGATTTATCCGTCATGCCCCTCATTTGGGTTTTATTTGCAAATGGTCGATGTCAACAAGGGTTCACGCGTATAATTTCGACGCATACTTTCAGGTGATGTTGGACATCAGTCAATTTTTGCTCTCTTTCTCGTTTGGCATGCACTTGATTTTGCAACATTAAATCCCTTTGAGAAAGACGACGTCGATTTTAGCACATTCCTCCATAACGGACACTAGACGAGGTGAGGTGTGATACCCCTCAAGATTATTAATAAAGCATTTCTATCCAAATTTCCTGAGATCTTCAGCTTTCATCTCCTCTTAAGATATCAAAGTGTCGGGGAATTGAGGTGCTGAGACGCGTGATTTAACCACAGATAAAGTGGAAGTAGAGCGCTAGAGGCATCGATACCTCGAGTGGAATGGCTCATGTGAAAAGATTTCCTATACGAATTCCAGTTTCTTTTCTTCTCTCTAACGTGTCTATGGAAGTGAGATTAAATTTTAAGACTAGATTCGGTGGTCAGTAAGTTCAACTACGTATTAGATGCACGTACACCAATACAAATGGCGGCTGGCGATGCTTAAACATCCTCCTCCCCCACTTGAGCCAGCTCCTCATAATCGGTTGAGGCCAGAGAGTCTGGGGTTGAATGATAAATCAGCTCTCAAAGCTTCTATACCTCCATCCATTTCGTCCTACTTAAATCTAATTGCAAAGTTCAGAGATTCCCTATAAGCCTAAGATGGTGAATTGACTTCAATTTAGTATTAGTGGCGTTCTTCACTGTCCTTATCCTTCCTATTCCATAGTCGAATTATGTTGATATAATGTGACATGCTGCATATGATTCAATTTTAAAATTCTCCAATGCGCGTTACTATTTGGCAGCAATACTTTAAGGATCATTACCACTAAAAGTGTTACAGTCATTGTCGTCTGTGTTGTCGTTGTGGACCTCTGAGTGTGGTATCCTTGTCATATTAGGTGCCTTGGACATTTCAGCATACTTTATCCAGATGCCATATATATAACACAAGATGGTAGCTTCTTCAAACGCTTTCTCGTCGAGAAGAATAGTTGCAGAATGCCTTCGGGTCAACACGAAAGTGCCCTAATCTCAAAGTTACATGAAACATGAACTTTTATTTAATCTTTTTAATTTAAAATACTCCAGTTCTGATTCAGGCTCTTAAATTTAACTCCTTAAGTAATTCAATTATATGAACCTAGAATTAATGTTTTTCAAATTTCTGGCTGGATTTCGATCTGAATTAATCAAGTGGGTGGATTTTCACTTGATAAACATTTACTAAAATGCTTCAATGATTTTCTACAAAGCAGATGACTGATACCTCCGTCCTGAGCGGAAGCTGAAGTAATTGGAGCATAAAAAGTTAAGGTAGTGAGAATAGTTTTTGAAAATTGGAGAAATTTCTTTCTTTTTGATATGATGGTAAAATTTTTTACATCAGTGATTTAAAAAAACTCCTGCTTCTAAAAACTTCTATTAATTTAAAGTCCACCATATAATTTGAAGATCTTTCTATCAATTATCTTACAATTATACTCAATTTTATAGTACTTTTGACGCTCCTACATTTTGACTAATTTATAGATTCTAAGTCCCGAATCCAAATTGTGTAAATTGCTCAACTGCTCGTTTGTGAAGCTAGAGGTGATGGGTTCGATGTCCATAAATGCAAATTCGGTTAGCGGAATAGCCAACCCCACCAATTAAGTTTGACGATTTAGGGAAGGCTTCAAGTTTCTCATTTGAGGTTCAATGATGCCAACTCGCTTTCCTGAAAAAAATTGGGCATTATTATTAATATTCCTCCTTAACTTAGTTTTCCAAAATATGTCTATCATCTGCTTGCACTTCTTTTCTTCGTAAAAAGGGAACAACCCTCACCTTTTCTTACAAAGCTATACACCCTGCCCTCCAAATTAAGCCAATTCCACTCGAGCACAATTTGGAAACCAACTATCACTGTTAGAAATAATGTCTACCCTGTTGTGAGACTGCCAACTCCCCCAATCCAATGAGAAAAAGGATTCGTCAAAAGGATTACCGAGTAGATTGAAACAAAAATGCGAAAAAACACGCAAATTAAGATTTATCTATATGATTATATGAAGAAATATCAGATAACAACTTCTGAGTTCGTTTACATTTGCTAATTTCGCAAGATCCACTTCACATCTAGGTAGAAAACTCCACTACTGACATCAACCTGCGAAGGAATCTGTTAATTTGTTTAAAAAATGTGCATCAGCCCCAAAAAGGACCGATTCTTGAACAAATGAGATGTGCATGCATGCTCGGAGAAATTGAATATCACCAAAATTTCTTTCGGTAAATCTCCAATGATTTTTAATTAGAAATTTATAAATCATGTAAAATGATGGATATTACTTAAAAAACTGCAGTTAGGCGCAGAAAGCGGTCGCTCAAGTTTCTTTCATGAAGCAAAGTTCTGAGTTATTTTGTGGCATCATTGACAGAGTAAAGTTGGATGTTGAAGTCTAATAATTTGGTAAAATTTGATATTTAAAGCTACCCAAAAGCATAAATGAATAATACTTTTAGAAATTGAGACAAACTTCCGACTACAAGAAAACCTGAGTATTTTACTTTAATTTGTTCTTTAGGAGAAGTGCTCACAACACTTTATTTGAACAAACAGAAAGTATTCCAGGGAAACCCACATTCTTCCACATCTCCCGTTGACCAAATTTGGCTCAGGCTGATAGTTACGCACCCCGATATGCGTTGTTCTCGTTATCTCATACACCTTAAAAGAACTATACATAGAATTCGAATTAATTGCTCATCTCTAAAAATTGGATTCGGGAACACTAATTACGTCCCAGATTGAAATTGAACACCCAACCTCTCCTCAAATTATCCCTAAACAGTTGCTATAGTGCTTTTTGATGGTAAGGAAATAAAGCCATTCAATTAACTACGGCCGCGAATGGATAATGAAATGACAATAACGAACGACCAAATACGACAGACGACGGAATTATTACAGTTCTTCCTCAAAGATTTTGAATAGCCTCTTCAATTAAGTAGTGCTAATATTACTCAAGATACAAGAATTTATTCCTAGTAATGGGAACTGCCTCAATTCACCCGTTTTCTACAATTCTAAAATTAAACTCTTCAGTTCAAAAAAACATTCCAATTTGTGAGTAATTAACTCATTACGCAATTAAGAGAAAATTTCAATCGGAAGAGCGTCCCAGTATATCAATACACAGCATGAAATTCCAACATTTATTCAAGGATGTTTAAAAGACTAGTTAGACAAACATTTGTCTTACAAGAAGAGAGAACAAATCTTTTGATTTCCCTACTGTCCTCTCCATAATAAATTTAGGACTTTGTTTAACAGGATCAGAGAATACGTTAAGGAAATTGTTGATATTTTTTATAACATCGCCAGGTAGATGAAGGAACAAAACTGGAAAATTATCCATTGCTTTTTGCTTCAATTTGTTAGCTGTCTCTAATGGAATCGCCCTAAGCAACTTCCTGAATTTAGGAATTTTTGTTTCAATAGCGGCAATTTCTTCTTCCGTGTACAAAGAGGTAACAGGTTTTACGGTTGTTGGTGTTGCAGCTGTCGTCACGGTTGTCGTAGTAGTTTGTTTGCAATTCTGTAAGTGCATCACCTTGAGCATTATAGTGTTTTGAGCTTTCTTGGAGAACTTATGCAAAAAATGACAGTGATTGTATATCCGATTGAAAATTGCCCCAATTTGTTCAGCAGTGAATGAGGCGATCCTTTTGTCAAGACCTGGGTTAATAGCTATCATTTTATACAACACCGGCTCATCCATGTGGGCCAATAATCCTGCAGGATCCCAATGCCTTGCAATGATATAACGAGCAAAGGAAGGATTAACAAAGAAAAGATTGTTTCCCGAGGAGTAACCAATATTAGGCATAGATACAAGAATTTCTCTTTTAATTGGAGAATTTATCCTCTCGTGGTCCTCAAAGCCTGGATAAGATGCATATAATGTTGACCAACTGTAACCGTAGGACTCGCCGTAATAATACCCACAACCATATGGTTCACAACTTGATGTTTCATTGTATACGTGCATCTCAATCCTTCGCTCGTAGTAAAACTGTGGACATTGTGGTAATTGAGGGCAGACACCGCTAGGACAATTTTGACCTCGCCAACCAGGCGGCTGCTGCGATTCATTTGGTGCTATCGGACAATTGGGACATCCTTGAGGTTGCCATGACCAACTTTCCCCACAGTTAAGTTGTGGACAATTACCGTCCGGGCAATTCGGACAATTATTTTGCCAACCAGAATTTGGTTGATATTGCCTTGGGTGCTGGGGACAGCAACCGGAACAAAAATGTTGTGGTGCTTGGGGATAATTAGTATAATTTGTTTGCCGAACATGTTTTCTAGTTTGAGGATTTGACTGTGATTGTCTCGGCTGTTGTGTGTAAGAATCATGAACAGGCAAAACCTGTTCGGTCTGAGGAGCAGAAGTCGATGCTTTTTGTTGATAACAGTAGTAATAACAAAAACCAGGAATCACCCGAGCAGTGCAATCGCATTTAGGCACTTCAGTCGTCTTTATTACGATCCCGGCTGAAAAACCGACAAGTAAAAAATATACCAACAACCTATCGTAGGCCATTCTAAGTGTCACTCACACAGCATTTTTGTCATATTTATCCTTAAGACAGGGTTGTTTTAAAGCAGAATGGTATCACCGATTGGCTGAAGTTTTATCTTTCTTTTCATTGGATAACACTTCACAATGCGAACCAATGACTGATTACATATTTGATGTGTCGTATTTCTGTTGTAGATGACACACAAGCAATCCAATTTGGCTTTTTTATATTTGGGAAAAATCCAGTAATTGGTGATTTTAGTGTTGGCAAAACAAAATTTACATTAGGAACTTACCTACCTCTTTAAATTCTAATGATTGAGAACATGTGGTTGACTTTCAGGTAAAATTTAAATTAACACAATTCCATGAAAAGAAAAATTTCCCTATTTCATAGCTCAACCGTTATAATTAGTTTCGAGTAGAGAATTCCGCCATTATCAACCAGATTGCGCAAATGACGTTCAAAATTTCCTGATTTTACCGAATGAATTTGCATTTCGAGTGCGTTACTATTAAACTCACAAAATTTCATATCAAATGAATAACAGAATTAATGATATAAATAGTAATAACACCACCGATTTAACAAGAAAACATCTGATTAATGCAAAAGACGATTTGTTCCCAGGACTAATTAAACTCGCAAGAATATTGAAGAGTCATTTGGACAATCATGCTCAGGGCATTTGTTGATGGTACTCACAGCAAATTAAATAAAATTTACAATGAGGCGATGGCTCTATTTTACAGCAACGACCGCTAGCCTATCGAAACACGAAACAAAGTTGTCAGATAAAAATACAGTATTATTGGTAAAAATAGACTAAATAATATTATTAGTAATTAAATGAAAATTATACATTTTGAATCCTACGGATTTTCGCCAAAAAGGTATAGGAAAGACATATAAAAGTCACAGTCACTTGGGAATCTAGTTCATCCTAAGTCAGAAAGTAATCCTAAATCTAATTTAAATAAAATATTCATCAGAACGAAATGGCACAGCACGATTTCGTGGTTTATGTGATCGCTTTCGGTGGAATGGACACCTGATTTTAAATAACTGGGGCCATTAAGGTGCAACTACCAAATTGTAAAGAGTTTCATCCATACAATCGAGCTAATTCTTTGTGTCCACTTAAAATGAATAAATGAACAAAATTTCCATATATTACAAAAACAGTCCTCTGAATTAATCGAATTTCAGGTGGCATCAAGCGCAAGTAACGGCACTAATTGCGACACATCAAAAGCTTTTTCTCACAAGAAAAGGTTTAGTTATCTAATACTCTATCAAAATGAATGTCGTAATCAAACTTCTAATAAAAAGAATATGTTTTAGTAAAGTGCGGAGAGGTTTCATCCATGAGGCACAGGAATTTCTCACAATATGCCCTAAAGAGGCTCTCTTTATAACTGATATAAGCATTATGGAGAGAGCTCTGGTATTGATGTTTTAACCTTATAGATGTTTCACAAAAATTAAATAAACCAGAAATTGGATCTCGAAATTTCTCCCTGTTCGTTACTCCTGTGTGGCATTGATCTCTTCGACGGTGCAAAAGCATTGCATTCTTTCCTGGCGGGTATGGAGAGATTTTGCACTCTTTGGAGTATCAACCTACTTTGTTGGGTATTTTAACCAAGAAGAAGTTATCAATTTATTGTTTGAGTAAAATTCATCTGAATTGGTAAATTTTATCATAAGAGAAGGAAGGATTAAATGAGTATGGGATTTGAACTAGTTGTTGAAGTCATAATAGCGAAGAACTCTGCATACCCCTTAACCTCCCCCNTTAGAATTCCTCGAGTTCATTGTCGAACTTTCAAGTTAACAAATTTCACCACATTTATTAATTATATTTTAGTCCAATCTTGGATATCTCCTAATCATCAAACGCCTACCAGATACATTGTGTGATGCTTGAGTAAATTCAGGCGAGGTAATCGGTAGTAAGCATTTTTCCTTTTATGTAAATATCCCCACTAAAACATATATCTTCACTTTTAACATTGATCTATAACATGATAAGAAGGCTTTTTTGTACAAAAATCCATCTTGAAGTGATTGCTTATTTTGGGATTTCATTGCAAATACGATCGCAGTTATAGTTCTTGTTAGAGCTCCTTTAAGTGTCATAAGATTTAATTACGAAAAATTCCATTGAAACTTCAACTTTACAATTTCATCAACAGATTAAAAGGGTTTCAAAACGGCAGTCAGCATAATTAAGATTGAGGAAACCTAAATAATCAACATAGCCACATAGAGCCTAGTTACGTGACTTGATATTTCAACTTTCGCGCCATATCTTATATCCTGGAGATAGAGACGCACGCAAAGGTAAATACATGCTTCAGTCCACGCAGGAATCACAAGACATAAAGGGGAATCAGTTGACTTGAGGTATTCTGCTGACGTCCTGAGGCCACTATGCATTCTGTTTAAATTACCAATGATTAGATTACCTAGAATGACGAAATCTCCGAGCAAAATTTCGTAACCTATGTGATGGTTACATTAAAACTTACTTTAACAGATCTAATGCTAAACATAATAATTGCGGCACAAAGAAGAGGCAGAAGCTTCATAATATTGATAGGACGTTGTGGTTTCATCAAAATTAGCAAGCATTTGTATATGACGAGTCGGGGTTGCAGAAAATAACACTCAGTTTGACCGAGAAGATTTATTTCCTTTTCATGATTGGGATAATTACACCCTTAGTGATTTGCTTAATACAATTTCTACTTACAAGTAATCAGTAAACAAA
>CAADRB010000049.1:753326-788725 GCA_900708905.1 Hymenolepis diminuta | reverse complement strand
CGTTCTTTTCATATCTTTACGATGTCAGCTAACTCATGCAACTTCACTTTTCGACCATTTGTAACGATTTTGTGGATTTTTTTATGTTTTCTGGTGTAACCGCCTCATTTGGACGTCCACTGCGTTCTGCATCATCGGTGTCTCTACGACCACGTTTGAAGTCAGCAAACCAACGTTTTATTGTCGTTTCTGATGGAGCGGAGTCCCCATAACTTTTTTCAAGCCATTGCTTCGCTTGAACGGTATTTTTTCCCATCAAGAAGCAGTGTAAAATNAAAACACGAAATTGTTTTTGATTCATTGTTTTGAAAATAACGAAAGTAGCGTCACTTTTAGCACAATAACTCACAAACTAATGAATAGAATACCATGAAATTTTAGCGGCTGTCTTTTGAAAGTTAGTATTAACTAAAAAAAGGTGGCTACAATAAAACTAGCGCCATCTATGTGTTAGGCCCGGGACTTTTCAGCCCATGTGCTATGTGTGCAATCATGAATGTTGCATTGAATATGTGTTCCAATTCTTCTATCTTGAAATAATATTTTAAAATATAAGTTTCATCATGCATTCCTCCTTAATCTCCTTCACGAAAGTTATGGTAATTAAAAGACTTCAAACTATCCATGGCAAATACATGATTGAAATGATATAGAATAGAACTTCGGGACAGATCTCCATCAATCATATCTCTTAACACATGATCACAAGATAAATCAAGTGAGCTTTTTTACCTACCTTCACTCACCAATGAATGATGAAGAATTAGCCGATGATGCTGTTCAAATAAATATCATACAGACCAAAAGTCAACTAGTAATACTAAGAATAATCTCGGATCAAAACTGTTATCGATAAAGGATCGAATGAAGCTATTGGAAGTATTTAACTAATCAGTCCTTCCATACGGTCTAAGATAAAAGACTATTCGGAACACTGCTTGAAGAATGATGCTTGGATTGCATAATAGGAGGCAAATGAGTGTTAAATCTCTAGCAGAAAAGGTGTCCCTTAGAAACCTTGCTTCACAGTCACAGGAGCAAAGATTGAATCTATGGGAAAGTCTTCACAGCGAAGATGAGATATTGGTAAAAGTGCTACTAAAATCTCATCTACCAAAAGATATTGCCTCTAAATCCACATACAGAGTTGGTCCGACAACTTCAAGAGGACGCTAAATAGGTGCTGGCTAAGAAAGGAGGCGAAGGTTAGTCTATGAACACTAAGGGTCCCATTCCTGACATTACTGAACATCAACCACAGCATAAAGTTGTTAGTTAAAGAGAAATTATATGTGTACAGCCTCAATGTCATCGACTCATTGCAAATGAAAGTGAGATGAGGAAGCATTGGGTAATGGATCGCTACAAACCGAAAGATGATCTTCTAACTAGTAGAATTCTTTACCCAGTGGATTTGTGCTACAAGGATTGGGTGAAAAGGCGATGGCTCCAGAATTGTATAAAATCTTGTCAACCAACTTTAGCTGCACAGATGCTAAAAAAGGGAAAAGTCTGAAGAAATTCAGCTTGAAATAGTAGTGGATTTGATAATTTTAGAGCCCGGATGAGGTTGGGTTTCCTTGATTTCCTGACACTCAATTCTACCTACAATTTCCCCTTAAAATAGAAACATAGTCCTTAAACCTTATGGACTAAATTCTTCCACTCCTTTCTAATTCCTTGAGTGCAGTCACACCTGCTTTATATTCTCGTTCATATATTGCTTTCTAATAGAAGGTTTAAACGGCTGAATGCTTCTTTATTTATTCAACTTTACTTCGAACTTTAGTACACCGCGGAATTTCAAAAGTCTGCTTAAACCAAAAACTAAGATGATATCCTCAGTTTTTATACTTTTATATTTTCAGTCTAAATATCTTTAACCATGATTGTTCATCAGAAAATGAGTGCATTTACACTTATTCGTCTGATTGCGTAATAGTTATAATAATGATAACGAAAACTAAGGGAGTTCAGAGGAGCGTTTCCAAAGCTCATCCTGGATTAGGGATCACCTTATTGAGAAATCCGAATTGTGCTTTTTCCTTTATAAGCTAAACCTAAACAGTGCGGTTGGCCATTCTGCTCATTGGGTTTACACTGATGGGTACCGATCCCGTGATCTCTGAACTCGCAGCCACTTCCACCTCAACTTATTCTCCTATACATTTCGATCAATTTCTTTCAACATAAAAATCAAAACAATTTTCGGTGCAACCATTTTTGGTTGTGATTAAAAAATCTATAAGTAAAAATATTCTTCTGAAAATTAGTCCCTATATGAACTTTGCTCCGATCAATTTAAGCTTGATATTATGGAATGAGTTAATCAGTGTCAAGACGTTGAACACTAAAAGACTTTTTCCACTCAATTCACCGTTTTCGGGGTGTGAGTGAATGCCTTCAGACACAAACTAATCGACATGCACACATCTACCAAGTGTTCTGTGAAGACCCAAATGATTCACAGACGAGACTTCGTCCATCCTTCCTCACCCGCCTCCCGTCCCCCGCCCCCCTTTCAACTGCTTAATCGCCATGTCTTTAATCCCACCCTCACAGCAGGATTATTGTCCCGCACCTCCACTACTTCAGTTGTCTACACACTCTATCTATAAACACCCAGATGCGATCTTTCCCCAGCTTCCATTCCGACATCCCTTATTTCTACCCACATCCACTCGGTGGGGCTTCCCTTCAACTTTTACTGGTCAACTCCTACAGTCAGGTCCTTCATCTAGCTTCAACCTAAGTGATCCTCAACCAGTCAGCAATCAAGATCCCTGCAGCCTAACGTGGTTTTGTAAGCTTTTGACAACGACTCACGTACAAGGAAGTGAGCAGGAGACCTTCTCCACTCAACATCATTCTTGTTCTTACCACTTTGGGCATAGCCTAGCCAATTTGGGAGTAAATTGATAATAGAGAACTATGTTAGAGGCTATTTGGAATGCTTAGGAGGATTACTTGATTGTAGGAAAAGACTTATTGGTGTAGCATCCGAAACAGAGATGAAATTTAAAAAATAACTGCCTCAGCAGCAAATTGATGTTAGAATCAGAATGGAAATAGAGGTGTTTAAGATTATTCAGCTTGAAGTGGTGTCGGATTTATTTTTTCTGATTTATAAGTGTTGGAAAAACACTTAAGATCATGTGATACTTAGATTAAGGTGAAAATTACTTAGAAATGATTGGTGGGGGTGGGGAGGCGTGGAGAGGGGAGGGGAGGAGGGAGTGGAAGTGCTGCAGCTGTGAAAACAGTGACTTTTGGGACGGTTATATTTTTCGGCATTTTGTCGCTTTTATCCCTTTGACACATTTTAGGGTGCATTTAAGGCCGATTGATATCCCCACATAATGTCCCAATGTTAGTTGCCTGAATATTGGGACTTATTATTAGGCTCGATATTTTAAAATAAATATCCTGATTTTTTTATTGGGACTTCTTAAGTCTAATTTTTCAATTAAATTTGTACACATCTTAATTCGAAAAATTGATGCTTTATGGATACAAATTATGTTAAAAAGGGATCAATGTTATTTTAAATAGATAGGTACCATTACGTAATGCAATACGTTAGTTTAGTGGATAACATTGTAGGTGGCATTTGAGAAATATAATACAGAATGAAGCGTAGTAGCTGTCTGCTTTAAAAAATGAGACATTTCAATTCTTCATCAGTTTTTCAGAAACAATGGATGTGATAAGAATATAAATATCGTAAATTTTTATACGAATTATGATTATTAAGTAAACATTCGCCGAAAATTTCTTCCACTATATCTGTGATTTTGACTTTTGCTTGACATATCTGGAACACCTTTGCTCCCATTTCAGAATGTATAGAAATCTTGACACTAGAACAATTTCTGAACTCCTCTGCCAGCTGATTTATTGATGCTGATAGGATAGTTTTGATGCTTCCCCCTAATTCTGTCCATATTATCTCACGTAATTTCAACAAAATTTCAATTTTAATTCAAGTTTTTGTGTTCTGCAAAGTGAGGCTTTTCTACATTGTGGTAATTTTTTGGAAATCTTGTTTCTGCCGCTAAGATCTGTCTGCCCTGTAGATATTGACTGAATAACCTTGTCCCAGACCCCAAGAGAGACAAAAAATACGGAAGTGCAGTCACTTCCAAGGCTCTTCATCAACCTAACTGGAAGCACACACATATATTAGTGATGGTGAAAATCACAGCAACGCTAGGGTGAGTAAATTTGAGCCCCTAATAACGGTCAAGCATGCGGCTGCATATTGATAACAGGCGGCTTAGAGACCAGTCGCGGAATAGCACATCCCGAATCGAAATGTTAATTCTCAGCATCCCACCATTAATACATTAAATAAGTTAGGACACGAAGTGTAAAAATTATCTCTAGGTTAAACAAGTATAAATGGTCATATAATATGAATTCGACGTCAATACATAGGGTGATGGTGAATTTGAATCTGTGATTTGGAAATTTCAAATGTTTCCGTATGCAATTAATCGACAGATTTATTAATCACAAGATTCACATTATTTGCAGCCAATTTTCTTATAGTTAAAATTCACCGCCCTACTTTTCAGAAATCTGAAAAGTTGTAATCTCCAATTGAAATATTATGTTTTCGAAAAAAGGTAATTTAACGGGAGTTTAGAGAGAAATAATAAACTTTTTGAATGGTTTCATCTTTTTCACTTTTGTCATTTTGTTACATTGTGACATCTTCCCTTGTTTAACTAAGAATTTGGATAGTTAAAATGTAAGTAAATCATGGAATTAAGAAAATAATGGTGAATTTAATCGAGTTATTGTTTTGATAGAAAATCTACACGTATTTATATCCATACACCAGGGAATATTATCTAAATTTTGTTTTTCTAATATAACTAATTTTTTGTTGGCATGACGATAATTAAGGTATAAAGATATTATTTCGGAAAATTCATAAGTGGATTGCGGAAAAGGCAAGGGTGGTCGGACCTGCCACTTCGATTCATTTCTTTATTTAAAAGACTGAGAAAGAAGCTTACACGATTTTGAAAAATTCTCATATTCTTACGGAATGATGGGGAAGGTAGAGGAGACCGTTTTTATTTATGAATTATCTATTTGGAAAAAAAGAATTCATAGTTTCAATACAGCAGTTCAAAATATGCGAATCTCAGCCAATGTAAATTAGACGATCTTTGAGCAAATAGACGTGTGCTCTTCTCCCGCTATCATCTGCAACAGTGCTGACTTATGAAATAGGAGTTAATGAAATGTCATAGATAAAAGCAAATATTCAGAGCTACTGTTCCCTAATAATCCTCAAAACTATTTCCTGATTAAAGTTTATGCCCGATGTACCCTGATTTCAAAGGGGCAAGGAGACATTAATTAATTGGTAGGAAGATGAATTGGGAAAGAAGAGGAAAGACAATCCTCCATCACCAAAATTGTATCCTAGAGCGCCTTAGTAATTACTCAACTATGCAGAGGCAGAGACAAGTCTAAACTCCAGTCGAGGCTCTAATAACGGCAAACATTAGAACGCAGGCAAATGTTAATGGGAAGGGGAATAGGTGGAGGCCAGCGTCGCAGATCAGTTTGAAATCATATCAATGCACCACGATATTTAGTGGTCCTTGGTATCCGATAACTCATAAGAAGACTTTAATGCAGACAAAAGAGTCATTTTTCTCCCTGAGACTTGACGATACAACGTATACAAACTTCCTGGATGTGCCGATAGTTTTAGTTATCATACATAGTTTATGCTTTCTTCAATCGGAGCATTGATGTTGTGACTTAATTAATTTTTCCAATTGTATATTAATAGTTAATTATTATCTTTCACTCTTACTGTAATGATCAACCTTCTGTTTTAAGTTTTAACCAATTAGAGGAATATGGTTGTCAAATTAGCAAAATCATCAATTACATGTGTTATTAAATCAATCAATCGTAGCATCTTCTAAGTAATTGTATAATATTAACCAGTCGCAGTTGTTGATCGATCGACTGATCGACACAGGTACTTAATCCATATGTTTTATCTTGAGTTATCCTGCTAAGACTCCACTAGTATTGATACAGTGCCGTGAATTAATTTAAATATACCAGAGAATTGAATACTGCAAAGAATACATTGAATAAAGGAATTACTCACTAGCACTTTCAGAACGTACAAATCACGCAAGTGGTTATATCTGTTAAAGATAGAAATTCTAAAAAGGTTTTCATGTGCTGGGTATTGGGTATGAAGGCCAAAAAGGTGGCAAATAGTGAACATAGAAAAATAATGAAGGCCAATAATTTTAGTATGTCCTCGAATTGACCAATGTGAACACGGGAAAGAAAATGCATGTATCTATAGGTTAATTATTATTGCATTATGCGTATATATTTGGGACTCATTTGTGGCCGTTATCTGCGTTAAAACTGCGCTGTCTTTTAAGGATGTCGGCGCGGAAGTGGATTCCATTGATTCTCGTACTACTCTCATCTCTAGGGGTTTTTTCCAAAGGCGATGAAATCGAATATAGTAAATCGCCATTACGCTTTTCGATGAACTTTAATCTGGGTGCTGATAATATGATGAAAATGGAACTTTTGTATCCATCAAATGAAACAGCGCATCCCATGGATGACAATCAAGGTAAAAGTGGGCAAAATGGAATCCCTAGAATACCTCATGTTTCGTATGAGACCGCTCAAAGCAGTGTTAGCGTTAGCAAATTTGTGCCAAGCAACGAGGCATATCATTTTAATCACTTCTTCGGGTATTCAAATCAAGAATTCATTGATCAGAATACGGTCGATGTAATATTTGAGACGATGCCTAACATCCCACCAGAAATAATCAATGTTTTGTCTCAACTTGATGGTGATTTTGCCAATTATATTCTAAGCAGTGCCTGCAATCCAACTGATATGATAAGGGAAATGAATGCTAATACAGTGAAACATGCTGTCTATTACGTTCCTGGTTTTTCAAGACTTCTTGCTAAATCGGATATGGAAACCATTCATTCGACTTTTTATAAAATACCCAGACCCTGTGATTATCTCTTCAGTTTGGATGAAGATATTATTCACATTCTTAAATCCCAATATACTTGGCTGGATATCTGCTTCACAGCCGCCTTTGCGAAAACTAATGCAAAGGCTATCTTCACAGATTCCCAACTTTTGCATATAAAAAAAAAGATCCCCAAATTTGACGACCTGCTGAAACGCGTACCTGCAGATAAGTGGAATGCAAATAACAAAATAGCAGTAGAAACAGCAAATATGCTTCTAGTAATGCCGGACTATGATGCTAGGATTCTGAATGAAGTCCTTAATAGTGTATCAAGTGAAACTCCGGACGAAGAGCTTAAGAAGATGCTGGCAAAGAGGGGTAGTGAATTACAAGGCGCCTTCCTTCTGAATCTACTGTTAGATGGGTGAGCGATAGCTATCCTTGTTTTCTTGCTAATTATAAACATCAGTAATAAGCATTTGAATAAAACTGCCCAATAGCAAGTTAAGTTAACGTAGAAATTCAAATCGGACATTTTCCTCAATCTTAAAAGTTTCTAATTTCTCTCATCGGCTTCATGGATCCAGTGATTTCGTGCTGTCGACTATTGTATTTAACTGAATAGTTGTTGAGGGACATTTTAATAACGCTAAGTAAAAACATCCTTCAGAATCTCTTCTACTCCTAATTGGTCGTAGATTCTGTCTAATCATTAGTCGTAAGAAAACATAATGAAACCTAAATACCGCCAGATATGAAACGACAATTTTGGAGCCAAGCAAAAAAAGCATATGGAAAATTTTAATAAATCGTTATTATTATTATAAATAACACGCGTATTTCAAAATTTCAGAGAAATCCAGCTATTTGAGAATGAGGAAACTCCGGAAGAGATAAATTCACCAATATCAACGACCGAAAGTGATGAAGAACCTGAGCAGACCGTCGAAGATACTATGAAGTTCATGTTAAGTCCAAAGTGGAAGGATGCATCACCTGAGGAATACTATAAAGCTTTGAAGAATAGACAAAATTGGAAAGAGGCATTTGCATCCCTGACGTACGAAGAAATGGCCGCGGTTTTGACCAGAGTTGAAGAGGCAGACGATTTCCTATCACAAATGCCTGAAGATGTCATAAAAAGGTGTGTCGAGAATTTGCCGAAGGTTAAAAATGTTGAGGGCTTTGAATTATACAACACTTTCGACTACGAGCACTACCCGAAAACCTTAAGAAAGCTCTACGGGGACTCAACAACAACGACATCAACCACGACAACAACACCAACATCAACAACAACAAGAAGGACGACGACAACAACACCAACAACAACAAGAAGGACGACAACAACAACACCAACAACAACAAGAAGGACGACGACGACAACACCAATATTAACAAGAAGGACGACGACGACAACACCAATATTAACAAGAAGGACGACGAGGACAACACCAAAAACATCAAGGACGACGTCAACGACACCAAAAACGACAAGGACGACGGGAATAACAGCAACAACAATAGGGGCGACAACAACAACGGCAAGAACAGAGACAACAACAGCAACAACGAAGCCAAGTGCAGCGGTGAGGTGGGCAATCGAGGAAACTAAAAAGTTCATGTTGGATCCGGCGAATGAAGATTATACGCGTCAAGAGTTTACTAGATTGTTGAATAAGAGAAAGTATGTCAAGGAGGCCTTCATATCAATGACATATGAAGAAATGGCCACCGTTTTGGTCAGAGTTACTCATTCTGACGACTTGTTATCGCAGATGCCTATAGATGTCATTAAAAGATGTATGCAGAATTTGCCAAATGTTAAAAATGTCGAAGGGATTAAAGATTACATGAAATTCACTTACAAGCTTTATCCTAAGACATTGGAGAAACTCCATTTCGGTGAAAAGCTGACAGTCGAAAGCACCAAAAGGTTGATGCTGAGTGACCTCCTGAAAGACTTAGATAAAGGGGAATACCGACATGCTCTAATAAAGAAGAAATATTATAAAGAGGCATTTTCCTCCATGACGTACGAGGAAATGGCCTACGTTTTGACCAGACTTAGGCCTGACTACTTCCTATCAGAGATGCCTGTGGATGTCATTAGAAGGTGTGTCGAGAACCTACCGACTGTTAAAAACGTCGAAGGTTTTAATTCGATAAACAAATTCGACTTCAAGAACTATCCTCTAACTATGAGAATTTACATGTTGGACAAAACCAAAGAGGAGACAGTGGAGAATACAAAAGAATTAATGTTGAGTGAGACGTTTACACATTCCGAATATTATGAAGCAGTGTGTGAGAGGAAGCATTTCAAGGAGGCCTTTGCGTCCATGACGTACGAAGAAATGCTTGAAGTTTTGAAAAAAGTTGGAGAAATTGACGAATTTCTATCACAGATGAGCAAAAGTGTTATCAAAAGGTGTGTCGAGAATGTGCCGAAAGTGAAAGGTGCCGAGAATCTAGTAGTCGCCACATTTGACAACTTCTACTATCCTAAAACCCTGAAAAAGCTCTACGGAGACTCAACAATGAAATTTATCTAAATGTCTCTTCCTGTCAAATTTCTAGTTGAATACAATAAATGTTTTTTTGACATTTTTATCTGGTGTAATTATACGGCTCAACATTAATCCTATGTTCTTTTATAAGATCTGGGTGGATATATTTAGATCTTTTCATTGGATGCATTTTCAAATCTTTGAGCTGCTCTTTGAGTTTATTGATTTATTTTTATTTAGTGATCTTGACTGCCATTCCTGCCGACGATTGTGGTCTCTCTTTTGCATTGTCTCAGTATGTGATGACAAATTTTGCCGTGTTCAGGTTGAGAATTTCATCCATTCATCAAATTAAATGTAGAATTGTGACTTCGCACTAGTTCGTTCCGAGTGAGTTGAATGATAGATCCCGTCGGTGAAGCAAATTTGATTGCCTTACAAAACGGGGTTATGTGGACGGCCGGCAACGTACACCGCGATTTGCAGAGGTGGGGTTGATATGAACAAATGTTGTCCTAGTCGAGTGGGATCCTCGCGTATGACAACGGATCATGGAGTTTTCGATGCAATGCAATCGGAGAAAATTATTTCAGGAATTTGTTAATTGAATCACTACAATCATTAGTGGAAGCAAGTGTAGGGGTTGGACTCCTAGTTGTGATAGAAATTGAGTTACGATAAGGCGTGCAAATTTTCCTTCATGGGCAACAGGTTATGTAATAGGTTATTTCTCATGGTAGGGTAGAGATGAAGCACTACGATCTGACGACGCGGGAGAAATGTTGACCTTAAAAGGAAGTATTTAGGCAATTGGTGTCAAGGGAAGAGCATCAGTAGAACCTACGCGTATTGTTCCATAAGTCTGCTCAGAACCCATGTATTCTGCACCTAATGACTCACGCTTCTTTTCTGTCGTTTGCTCATCCACGAAGAAAGGACGTAAAATCCGCCAGCAACTTATTTTACCTCTGAATGTTTCTATTAACTAATTCTGTCCTCATTAAGTACTGATATCTTCCCTTATCCTCCCAGTTATTTCTACGCCTTCCTTCTTTCCTCCGTCGTCCAATCCTACTTTTCCCAGTCCTCCCGGTTGGAAAAGGCTATTATGTTCTCTTAGTCCTAGGATGATCATTTACTCCCCTAATTTTGTGGAAATCTACAAATAGCTTCAGTGAGAAGATTAGAGATACTCTATTGGCCGGCACTCCACTTTCTACCGTACATCCTACACTGAACGAATCGAAATAATGCCCTCAATCCAACCCTGCTCTCACCCTCAGTATTGACCAGTTTTTTTCATCAAAATGGTTGACATGCCGTTTTCATGTCTCCTCCCTGCGGTTGGGAGGCCAAAATGATAGCAAACATCTCACATGTTCTTAGATGTTTAAATCAGTGATGATAGTTGCTTCTAATAAATTATTATAGTTGTTTTATAAGGAGCAGGAAGGGCAGCGTTTTACAATTTTCAATAATGAAAGGGACTTTTGAGCGTAAGGTCGTAGTAATTTTGTTACCATACAAAGATGCTATCAAAAGGTGTGTCGAGAATGTGCCGAAAGTGAAAGGTGCCGAGAATCTAGTAGTCGCCACATTTGACAACTTCTACTATCCTAAAACCCTGAAAAAGCTCTACGGAGACCCAACAACAACAACGGCAAGAACAGAGACAACAACAGCAACAACGAAGCCAAGTGCAGCGGTGAGGTGGGCAATCGAGGAAACTAAAAAGTTCATGTTGGATCCGGCGAACCCTGCTCTCACCCTCAGTATTGCTGATATGATTTTATTTTTTTTTGGTGTTGCTTATTGCTGTATTCCCGCATGTTTTGCGGCTTGTCTTTTTCTTTTTGGTTCCAATTCTAATGAATTTTTCGTTGTGATATTCTTAATTGACTGCAAATTTTTAATATTTTAATTTGTGATTTAAATTATTTAATGTGCGTCTGGGATATATTCTTTTCTTAAATGAGATGGAGCCTTTTCGATTGTGGTGAATTCTCCCCAATTTCAACAAATAACCCATTCGGTTGTAGAGTTCCCGCTGGAAGGCTTGTGAGAAAGAAGTCACAGTCCAGGCGAAAAGTTTTTATTAATATTTAGTTTACTATAAATTCATAAATTGTTAATGCGCCGGAAAACTCCTTTACTCCTTTAAAGAATATGTCCGCCGCTTCTTTTGCCGGCGTGTTTAGATCTAATTTGTCAAATAGTGCATTTGCCTTCTTGGCATCCTCATCATTCATATTCATGAGCAAATGTATTAGCGCTACTGCTTTTCTATTATTCGAGTCAAACTTTTCGAATGGTACAATCTCCAGTAATAAACCGAAATTCGGAACCTTCACGCGAAGAGTTTGCAATATTTCAATGGTAAACAGCGGTTTTGGTGCAGGTGTACTTACTTTGGTCGTTGTCGTTTTTGGTGTAGTTGTTGTGGTCGTAGTCGTAGTCGTGGTCGGTGGCTCACAGTTTAGCAGCCAGCCATACTTAAATGCTAATCGGCTCCGAATAGACTTTTCCAAACTTTGGAAATATTGACATGGATATGGAACTTTTCCAAAGAAATCGTAAATTGTATGCACATCCGACTTGGCGAGAATTTCTGGAAAGCTTGGCACATACGTCGTTACCCATTTTAGTGTATTAGAATTCATTCCTTGCATAAGCTTGCCTGGAAATTTGGCATTGTTCAAAATATATTCGGTAAAGGTCCAGTCAAATGCATGCAGTGTGTTAATTGCATTTATATGCAAGTCTGGCATGGTTTGAAATATTAACGACCGTATTTCTTCATTGAATGGCCCGGGATCATCAGGAAGCGTTGGCGGGGGAATTGTATCATTTTTATGGTAGTTTTCAAACTGGTTATTAACTCCAACAGATGTTTTGGGTAGTGCCGTTGATGTGGTATTCGTTAATGGAGTTGTTGGCGTTGTTGTGCTCGGATTAGATCCGAAGCCCTCCCTCCAATTTCCTTCTCCATCAATCCATCCAAAGTAATAATAATTAATTTTTTCCCACACCTTTGGGGATTCATTTATGCGTTCATTCACATACCATCCGTATAATTTATTGTAAAAAACATAGTACAGAGTTTTTGGCTTGAGGAAGCTGAACATCTTGTCGACATCATGCGACTCCCACCACAGTCTGTTGATTACATCTATTTTCATATATGCGTATGTCTCTTCGATATATTTGAACCCCATGATCTTCTTCAGCAATGCATCATCGCCAACTTTTTGATCCAGTGCATCTCTGACCGTAATAATATTTTGATGTATTTCTTTCTGTGCAGTCTTGCTGAGTGGTTTTCCGTATTCGTCGACACTCACATACTGACCAGTGGCTAGAACAGTTGCAAAAAGCAACGCCGCTGACAAAAAACACCAATGCGACTTCATGAATGTAAATCAGATTAATAATGAATTTTCATATATACCATCCACTCAATAGGGGGTTTCCAGAAAGATGATTTCTATTGGCTACCTAAAACAGTTCTTCGACGTTAATTGGTAAGTATCACAATTGCGTCTGATTGGTGATTTCTAATAAATTATAGAACTCGAGGAGGATATTTTATATATTGTTATACTTTATTTGTACAAAACTATTATTTCAAGAGTTTGATAAATTTTTCCGATTATCGAACTTTGAGATTGGCTTAGTGGCATTTCAACGAAACTGTCACTGCTCCCATAGTAGACACGAAATTTCCTTAGATGGCGTTCAAATCACCAGAAAAAACATATAATTTGTTTTAGTAACTAATAGCAGAGTCTTCGTTTTTAATTAAGTATTCAACTCATAATTAATTAACTTATTTGTCTTATGTGTTTTCATATCATCAAGCATATATGTAACCTTTCAGTTTATCAAAACTTCGATATGCCTAATATTTTATTGTGTCACTATGAAGCCACAATAAATAGGGAGAAGGTCAAAGAATCTGGTAATGACACCAATTTAATTAGACTTATCAGAGAGAGGGGTAGATATTAGTACTGAATTGCAATAGCATTCTCAAACACTATGAAAGTCTTGATTCTTAAATGTCTCAATGCCTCGCAATCGCACTGGTTTGATGAAAAAGAATTTATTTCATTTATGAGATTTAGGGCAGTCGATTTACTTTGATAAATACTGCACCAATTGCGCGCCAATTATTTCACTATTTAAAAGTAGATTATTGGGATTTAAACAACCAATTTGTCCGGAGATCGCCTATATGACTCAGTCATGAATTTAACTTGGTAGGATAAGAATGACATGAGAGTCACACGACTAAGCTCCCCGTATGAACCAGTTTCGTTCCAGAATTAATCGCATTTTATTTAAGAATTATCGTGGTTTTGTCAACCAAATATCTAAATCAATTATTTAGATTAACGATACCAAATATAAACAACTTTTACTTGAGCATTAATAATAAATTTTAACATATTAATCATTAAGTCGCGAAATTTTAAATCGGTCACCATGGCCCTTTAGATTCTAAAATGTGAGAATTAAATTCTGCATTTAGCCTGGAAGGAAGAAATTTCCAGATGGAAAATTTTTAGATCTTCGACTTAATGTAGGTAATCTTTTATACTCTAAATCTAATTAAAAGGACTGAGATAAAGCAAACGGTCTTACTTGATGGCTAAATGAGGACTGTGTTTGCCTGAAATGGAGTTATTTTTAATTTAAGCTAGATAGTGGTGAGTTGTTCTTCAAAACTACGATCATGTTTGTCCTTAAATTACTTTTATAATATTAAAATATGGAAGTATTTATGACTTACCACACAATTTTAGTATCGAATGACAAATTTTATTTATGAATTAATATGATTGGGCGATGGTAGGAAACCTTGTATATTAGATTGTGTACAGGAGATGGGTTGATTGCCAATAAAGTAGATGCAGTCTTGATAGCAAAGCTCCACCAAGTAAGACAAGATATTCCCCATAAACGTGATGGCCTTCCTAAAGCTAACACGACACAACAGCATTTCCCTAGTGACACCAACAAGAATGAAGTAGGACGAGGTGTTAATTTGACTGTAACTTTGTATTTACTTGTCTGAATTGTATGTTGTATACTGAACTTAGTAATATATTGACTGTCTCGAGAGGACCTTAAAAATAACTTATCTTAAATACATTGTCAATCGAACCACTTTTCATCCACTCTTATCATTGTCAGATTCTTATCTTGCTCGCTAATTTTGATGAAAGCGCAACGTCCTATCAATATTATGAAGCTTCTGCCTCTTCTTTGTGCCGCAATTATTATGTTTAGCATTAGATCTGTTAAAGTAAGTTTTAATGTAACCATCACATAGGTTACGAAATTTTGCTCGGAGATTTCGTCATTCTAGGTAATCTAATCATTGGTAATTTAAACAGAATGCATAGTGGCCTCAGGACGTCAGCAGAATACCTCAAGTCAACTGATTCCCCTTTATGTCTTGTGATTCCTGCGTGGACTGACGCACGTATTTACATTTATGTGCGTTCAACTTGGTAGTTGCACCTTAATGGCCCCAGTTATTTAAAATCAGGTGTCCATTCCACCGAAAGCGATCACATAAACCATGAAATCGTGCTGTGTCATTTCGCTCTGATGAATTTAGGGTCACTTTCTGACTTAGGATAAACTAGGTGCCCCCGTGACTGTGATGTGATGAACTAAGGTAAGCATTATTTGTCATATCCTTCGGCCCTGTCCAGTGCATCGTGTGCGAACAAGGATTTATCCTGCAAATGTGAATAAGAGAAGCGATTTTGAATGGGAGTTGAAGTTAGGCTATTCAATTTGTCACGACTAACACTCCCACTCGAAGGATGAAGTTATTGGGCCTTTCTCCTTAATTCACAGTATTTTATCAAGGCCATATGATAAAAGATAATCAGGCGATGTTCGCATTACAAATGCGGTTTGGACTTCAAGATACACAAGTATAAATAGTGAGGTTACCAAATAGGGAGGAAGGTGAAATATGTCTTTCTGGGAAAGTAAGGAGCTTAAGTGGGGATGTGCGTCTCATTGTCCTTAACACCCTCAGGAATAGTAAGAAGTTCATTTCTGTTGGAGGATGGTTTTCAAGACAATTGGGCAGAGTTGTACTAGTTTTCATGAAAGTGTAATTGCGTTCTCTTGTAACTTCATGATCGCACATTTCGCAAGCGAGGTTTAAGTTGTCTGATACCATAAGAAAGCTAGCATCTGAAATCGAGGGAGTTTGAAGGATAGAATGGTTGCACCACTGTCAGTTTCATTTTAGTGGAGCGGTTGGATGGCACAAGCTAACATTAACAGCTTTACAAGAAGCTAACTTTTTATAGCATATTCCACTAATACGGTGGGAAATATTAATAAGGGTATTTAATTTTAAAAGTATTGCCTTCAATGTTGATTGGCTCGACCCCAAAGAGGAAGCAACGTAACAAAGAAGCAAAAATAGAGTAAAATTGTTTGGAAATGTGCCGCAATGGAAATGGAGTTGTATTTGGATTGATTGTGATGTAGCGCGTTGAGCATATCTTCACTTCATTGAAAAATGAACGAATTCATATAAGAAGAAGCTTATTATAAGGATTGGAAGAACCGAGGGCAAAGTTAACCATTTTCACGTGCGCCTTGAAAAAGGAGAATCCAAAATGCCGTTGTTACCCATGTACTTGGCATTAGGAGAGTGCTTCACGGGAATAAACATTTAAACGGAGCACAATGATGGAGTTAAAGAAAATAGGTAGAATACTGTCCATGGATCAAGAAGAACCTTGTGGTTTAGCTATTACAGCGAACAATGTGGATTCCTGTCTTTGAAAGCTCAATCCCCCACCATAGGGGAATTCGATCGACAGGGATGAAGTGCAAAGCCGTCAGTTGTATGCATTTGTGTGAGAAAGAAGGTAATGCTCTCGTACCATCGATGGGATCACTACTCCTCAGTAGTAAAGACCGGCAAGAATTTCCCGCACCCTATTTCCGGTGGCTAGGAGTCTTATAAAAGTCAAGGTCGGTTTAAAGGCCACTTTAATATGAATAATCATCAAAAGTTATACGCTAGTGATTTCGAACTCCAGACTCAACAAGCCAGAGATTCAGGCCATTAGGACAGGGTACTAATCTGACAAAAAATGGCTAAAATGTTCATTCGTGAAATTCGAGAATGTTGAAATATTGCCTCTCGTACAGAACTATTAGAGCCAAATATTTGTTTACTGATTACTTGTAAGTAGAAATTGTATTAAGCAAATCACTAAGGGTGTAATTATCCCAATCATGAAAAGGAAATAAATCTTCTCGGTCAGACTGAGTGTTATTTTCTGCAACCCCGACTTGTCATAAATTATTCCAGAAGGTGTAATTGTCGAGCTTCAACCCTTTTAACCGTTTTCCTTATACAAATGGCAACATTTTTTCTACCCCATCTCTTATAACTCCAAACCTGTATTCCTCTTCCATTAAAATCAGAAGTGGTCGCATTTTTATCAGCCTTGACAAAATATAAATCCACAATTATTTAGTGGTTGAATGGCAACTGAACAACTGGAAAAGCAACATGGTGGTTGAAATGGGTTTCGAAAAGGAGCATAAAAGTTAAGTTAGGTCATGAAGAGCCTTAAGTCATTGATCTTTAGGTAAATGATGTGGTATACTTTGTCTATTTCAGTGTTCTATGGTTTCTGGCCGAGTTGATGCTGGCGATTTTCAGATCTGATTTACATTAACTTTAATTTATCAATTTTGAGGTATGATTTTTCTACAAGTGGATTTAGGTAAGAAGATGGATTTTTAAATCTCTTGATGCTGTTCTTTAATCGCAGTAATCCCTAGTTTTGTTAACCTTTAGAAACAAAAGTAGCAGTTCTTAATGGATACCTTAAAAAGTTAAGTTCCATTATAATTAGACTAGTGCAACAGCATGTTTGCGGTATGAAATCACCTAATTGGAACATTGATATTACTTACTGGAACACTTTTTTGAAATCTTAAGATTAAAGCGATTCAATGCCATAATTATAAATTGAAATAAAATTGCTGTTATTCCTTATGACTTTGCACGTTTTGAACCTGGGAAGATTTCTTAATAAGGGTAATAACAAGCAAGTCCAATAAGGCACGAAACAGATCAAGTCAAAGAAATAATGAGTTTTGATTCATGTGAATTCGTGAGCATTTAGATATCCGCATTTTACTTTCAGTATTTTCTCAAGTAGGATCACGTCCATGATATTAAGAGGTTGTTGACTGGATGATGAGTCGTCGTGGTTGTTCGTACCACCTCGGACTCTATGCATCTTTTACAATCAAGAAGAAATAAAATACCAGATTTTTTTATTTGGCCAATATGAAATAAACCTTAATAAACTCAGCATATTTTCACCCAAATTCAGAAGATTAGAAAAAGGAGGGTTTGAAACATTTATTTTCCTTAATATTTCAATAACTGTCTAATATGGTTCAATTTTTTCTTCTCTTTGATTCCCGATTCTCATTTTCCTCTTCCTGATATTCCCCTTCTTCATTATCATCATGACCATGACATTCTGGCCCCTCACAATTCAGCTTAGGAAATTGGTAGTATCCATCGCAAGATGGTCCATAACACCCAAGACCATAGGCATAGGGAGTGTGGCACATTCCCGCAAAGCATATGTACCTGCATACACCTGCACTACAACCATAGCCGTGGTACGGTCCACTCAAACAGGAGGGCGAGCTGCATTGTCTAAAGTCGTAGAATCCTCCACATTGACCATTTATGCAACCTCCCCAGAAACCACAGTTGCCTCCGTAACATCCACGGAACCCATAGGCTCCAATACCCCAATTGCCATAAAGGGCACTGTTTCTCAGCTGGGAAGGATTCATATTGTTAAAAGAGATTCGAGCATTCTGGCATCCAGAACCAAAGCAGACGAAGGGACAGACTCCATGTCGACATCCATATCCAATGTACTTTCCATTGTGACAAATTGCCTGGTTGCAAGTGCCAAAATTGTACTGACCACCACAGCCATTTCCGTAGCAGGCTAGGGAAGGTAATATTGAGCAGGCTAAAATTAAAAGCAAGAGCGGTACACGCATAATGCTAGGACAACTCTAATGAACACCGAGTATTGAATTGAGCGAATTTATAGTTGGAACAGTGCGATCATGCAATCATTTCAAGTACAAATGTTCAATCTATTGAGATAATCAATAATTTGCGATGTTTAATATTGTATTTTCAATACTGAACTATTGGATGAACCGTAGTTTTTAAAGTGCACTTCAACACACGCTTCATGTTAAATCAATGAGAATTAAACTTTCTTTGCTATTCTACAGTTTATTAACAATGTCCCTGGCATTTACATATTTTGGTAGGATTTTTATCATGGAATGGTACCCGAATAAGGGAACATCAAAATAGTCTAGCTGGGAAGGCATAAGAATATAAGCAGATTATGAAGTCATGACATCAAAAGCCCCTGTTTAATTGCATTCTAGAAAATTTAAGTTTACCAAATTCTCATGAAGGAAGATTTTTTGCAATCACTTCACTCCCAGGATCATGGCTGAGACCATGGATAGAGATTTGGAGCTTGTTTACCATTTGGTTTAATTTTACGATTGGTCATGCAACCTCTGTTCATTGGCATCTTCTTACATCAAACAGAAAGTGGATGAAATGAGCATGTACCTTTTAAACGCATAACAAAGACAGCCAGAGTTTACTCAAAATGATTAGTTAAATAATTTGAGAATATATGGAAAATATTATCAGCTTTCAATAATGGTCGGTGGTTTTTTGGCTATTTGATTTTCCTGCTTTCTCTCTTCAACATGGAATTCAGATCGTCTGCGCATTTTCAGCTTGTTATTTAGCAATCTTTATTCTGTCTTAATTTTGTTCATTTGCCAAAAACTTTCTTGTTAGCAGAAGTTGTTATAGTTAAACAAGAAATTGTTCAAAATTCGAGTCACTAAGATTCAGCTGAAATATGCTGCACTTTTTATAGAGACATACGCAGCATCCAGCATGACATACTCTTTTCTCTCTATCTGGACCGAACATGTGGGGGATTGAGTCGAAGACTTTGTGAAAGTACATTTTCCAAATCGAACTTAATAATAATACATTTAGCATAAACATTTTCACGCCTTAATTGCTCTATCAATTTAAGGTGAATTAAGGGCATTCAAAGCAGATGGTCTATCTCTCACACTCTCTCTTATTCACGTAGTTAGAGATGTTTAGTCTCTATCTAGAAATGAAACATATGCTAACATCCAAGCTCACCTAGGAAAGCGTTTCTTAAAACTTATCTCCGGTAGACGGATTGCAACATGATGTCTTCATGATGAGAAACTCGATTTCTGCCAACTCTTCATTAACCGGACTTAACCATTCCGCTCACTGTGTGTACAACAATGGGCATCAAACCTGTGAGCTGTGCCCTCGCAGAGGAGTACGTTGGCCACTGTGTCAACAACGAAAATCTAAGGTAATTAGTTCTTCAGGATTATGAAACCATGAAATCTTATCATTTATACCAAAACACCTGTTAATATGACAGGTATTTTATGTGTTATCATTTGAATTTAAAAATAACTTGCGCATTTTGATTCACAGGCTTACTGACTCATAATCCCTAACTACTGGTTAAACACAAATGAGTAGATTTGCCAACAGTCTTATTATTCGCCATTTCGTCTGTTTCTCACAATCCCGGCTGCCTTCGCTGACACCTTCCTCTTGCATTTCCTCTTTCTACTCCTTCTTCTTTCTCCCTCCATTCATTCCCAATTATGTAATAAAGCATGTAGTCCTACTTTATTTTCTACTTTCTCACTCGAGAAAGGCTGCTGTTAACTGCTATGAGTTCTATGAGGGCATTGCACCTATTTTGGCAGAATTAAACTGAAACTTTATGTTCTTAGAACTTATTAAATGGAAATCATTAAAAGAAAAAATAATTTTTGTCTTTAACTCCTATTTTCCGAGTGCTTTTTAATTATTGTGCAGTGCATCTCTTTTGTGAATGACATTATTATTTACAGTGCTTTGCACCAGTACATTTTAAAGCACCAAAGAATTCCCGTTTAGTGTAATTTTCATCAAACTATTTCTTTCCATTTTTGGTTAACACATCACTACCGACAAATACATTAGTAACTGGAGGGCCAGTTGTGGGCGCTTGGTGAAAATTATCACAGTTCTAGAATCATTCTCCCTTTGTAATTCTCAAATTTATAATTAGCTATCAAAATTTTATTATGTTTTGGCTTATTTATTGGGTTTAGCTAATTACTAATCAGTATCGAACAGGGAATTATCTTCTTAATAAAATGACTGAATAGTTGAGCATAGGAAATGAAATAAATAACTATGGATTTCTTTTTCCTTTGACCTTTAGCTATTCCCGGAAGTCGCTACTGAGTTGTCCCAACAATCAAAACGGCTAATGGTCCCTTACTTCCCCCATCTATTTATCATTTATCGAAATTTAAACGAATTTGAAAAAAGACAGTTCTGCAATATTTGTGCTGGAACCAGGACCACCATTTTCGCATCAGTGTAAAATTTATTCTACTGTCAAATATATCAGTAGTACACAACGCTACTACTGGAAACTTGATGTCAGATGTTGATAGCAGAGCCATTACTATTACGGTGGTTTCTATATTTTCTACCGTAAAATTTGATTTCTCTCTTTAATTACGGATTGCTATGATACTCCGTCTTTCTCTCCTTTCAAGCTATCATGTGTCAATTAGTTCGGTAAAGTGATCTTTCACACCAAACGGAGATATCCCACCTATCTTCTGATCGTACATTAAGCTCTGAATCCAACATCTAGACCACATCTGGTGATTGCGTCAGTCAGTTCCTAACGAAAATTATGATAATCTGTCCCTTAATGTATTTTTTTCAGATGTCTTTTATGACTCCTATATTGTTATAGATCTTGTTATTTACCAAGATTTACGATAAGTTCAACGTTGCTCATATTTGTTTCAAATCGAGGTTCTTGTCAAAATGCATTGATTTTTATTATACAGCAAACCTTTACTGTCGAACAACCTAAAAGATAGTTACACGCAAAACAAAGATTGTATCCATTTATCTACTCTTTGATGCGGGACTTCAGAAAGAATAGACTTTTCTTTGTAAAAAAGAACCATAAAATATGATGTGTATTTACAGTTTTTTTAAGGTTAATACTTATACACAAAAGGAAAACATTTTAAAGGACTTATTAACGGTAAAGGAAGAAAGTGTCGCTACCCATTTTCTTATTATGTAAAAATAAATACCTCTGCCAATAAAATAAATTGTTAGAGTTAGGGTAACAACTAACGGTTGACATCAATTCTAGAGCAGAAGATCAAGAACTATTTTAGACCAAATGCATTGATCAAGCCACAGTGACGGTTCAAGCGCGTAAGAGAGGGATTTCGATCTTTCTTTCAGATAAGACTGCTGAATATTACGAACGGCATAACGAATCCATTATCGAATTCAGTTATAATTCATTGGTCAAATGAAATAGACCATTTATCCAACTCTCTTAAATGTGAAAATTAATGCTATCTTTCGGTTGGGTATGGTTTGATATTGGGCTCCATTTTCAACTATACTTAACCATGTAACGTCGCAGTCTTAAGTATACTGGAAAGCACATAGTTCCATCGCTATGAGTAGATTGAAACGCTCATAGAGAGCCACCTATGAAAGAAACACGTAATGAATGAAATGGTTCAATTCTATTGCAAGTGTACCCCATATCTCATTTGTGAGCCTTGCTACTTTATTGTTACTTAGTAGACACCAGTTTGCCCACTTACAGATTTACTAACAGCTAAGATAATAAACTGTCCTCTCGAGGTTCCCTTTTATAAGACAGAAAGGTAAGGGGCTTCAGAGTGGAACCGAGTTGTTACTCTAGACAAATACTATGTGCAGGTTAGTTTTTGTTGGACTTATTGGCATATAACTGAACTCCTCTTAAATTCATTTCGAAACATCGGAAAAGTAACGGAGTGCTCAGTTAGTCTTAGTAATAATGAATAAAATAAGATGATGCCCATACAGAAGTCTTTTCGTTTACTTAAAAATAATCAAATATTGGTGGTGGGGAGCCGATATTAGCAATGCTAATATTCCTTTCATAAGTCTTTCAGGAATAAAAATGTTTTATCATAACACGTTTACTGAGATTAAAATAATCTTGACTTTTAACGGTGCAGTAACAAACAATAATTGTGAAAGCGTCGTCACTATCTTTGAACTTTAAGTAGGCTAGACTGTCAGATGCAGAAATCACATTCACTAATAAGAAAGACAACCGTTGAATGATATCCCTAATGAGTGGGCCTGATTTGAACATAAAATGATGAATCTGTCCAAGTGGCGTACCATTAAAAGATCCAAAAAGTTTCTTAATTTGATCTGTTAAAGTTTCAATGATGAACGGTTATAATCTTACATAAAGTCCCTGAGCACCAAGCATTATGGAGATCTTCACTAGCCCAGTCCTCCATCGCGATCTTTCCACAATAGTACAGAAAGTGTTTATTCACAACAGACTTAAGGCTACGCTCTCGCTGAGATATGACATGTGAAAAGCTAACTCAGTGGATTCCTTATAAATATCGTAATCAATCAAGCAGTCAACCGCGATCATTAATCCATTTAATTTGCCAAGACGCCATTATTTTAGGAAAAGTTTTTACTTCTGTTGAAATGGAGCTTTAATAACTCGGTATATTCTTTCTATACACTTTATGCAGTTTACTAAATACTTGATTCCCAAAATTGTCTCGAAAGATTCATCTAGGTCTCACAGAACTTTTATATGCAATATTCATAGCATATTTTGGATACTAAAAGTTTAACACATCAGGTCCGCATGGGGCTAAATACTAGGGCTCAGGATTAGTAATATTAGAACCTCAATGAGATGTAGCAGAGAGAGATGGAAGGGAAAAGAGACAGACAAATCAGAAGATGGAAGAAGCTGTAGAGAGAGGGGAACTGACCGAAAGATCTGACTGTAGGAGTTTACTGGTAGGATTTGGAGAGGAGTGTACCGACGTGTTAGAGAATGAAGGTCAAAATTGAGCCCACAGGAAGATCACACCTGATTATCTACGGACTGTCGAAATAATTAAAGGAAATTGAATTTTGACACTCATCTTTGGCAAAGAGGAGATTTCACGAAGTCTCACTGATTAAACAGTGTTGTCAATCAAATATCCTTTTTCTAGATTTATATATTTATAAAAAAGACTCAAATTTATGCCATCAAAATTAAAATATTACAATACATGCAAAATTTAAGGAAAATTTAATAATATTGGTTAAAATTAGTTTGAATTACGACGTACTCGATCGTATTTTCTGCCACTTTTATATTTTTTAATATAATTTTTTGTTAATAATTTTGTGGAGATTCGTTCTGTTGTTAACGGATACTGAATTGGAAAATATACGCAGGAGCTTATCTAAATGTCAAATGTATGTAAGACTCGACATTTTGTAGTCACTAATTAGTTTAAAAAAGAAGGATTACTTGAATTACTTCTGTCTTCTAGAGCTTGATGAGGTTGTCACAGAATGTGAAATCTTTTTAGCCGTGGCAAAAGACAATTTTAGTTTCCATGATATTTCAGAAAGTTGAAAGAGACTTGAGGCATTTTTGCTGTACAATGAAAGCTCTTTTTAAACTCCAGTAAGTTTCTTTGTAGAAACTCTGAAATGTAAAGAAGAAAAAAAGCAACTTTATGAATATTCAACGTAAATTATTTTAGATTATTTCCTTGTAACTTAATTTTTAAGTGACACAATCACTAAAATAAGGAATTAAACAGAATAAAAGAACAGAAGTTTGTTTAAACAAGATGTAAGTTTACAAAGTTGGTGTATTTTAATCGATAATAAATTGTTTTATGTTTCATGTTTCACGCTTTACAATAGTTGTAGGGAAGCTGAATCGAAAATTTTCGACGGACTAGAGCGGACTCACATGTCTCGTCTGTCGTATAATGAAACTATTCACCGATTAGTCATCTATTCATCTCATAATATGTAAGTAAATTTATTTTCTTAATAAAATTTGCTGTCTAAACGGCAGGTCCTCTACCTTCCCCTTACTGGGGTCTGATTAGTTGTAGATTCATAAATTGTGAACTGAGCTTTAAAAAACATTGACCTTCTTGCCCCAAAGAAGAAATAACTGCATTTTCCCTGAGAAATGAATAACTCAAAGCATTCAGAATTAAAATAAGGTTATACATTAAATTGTCTGCCCTCATTATCTATTTCTGTTCAATCCAAAACTGCAGTTTTCATCACTAGATAGACTATCTCCTGAATTCAAATGTAATAAATGGCAAATATTAAAGAGAAAAGTTTAAGATCCGTAATCAATTTCAGTAATGGTTCCTATATAGCACGAATACTCCCTTGTATCTTCACGATACAAAAAATGGACTCGTAAATCCATTAGCAGAGAAAATCCGCATCCGCTAATGATGAGTGATGCGGAAGTGCATATTGATGATTATCTACAAAGAAATCGTGGTAATAATGTCAGAGGAAATATAATAATGAATCCGCGTTTCTTTGAAGCTAACATAATGTTTGTAATGGCATAACCGATGTGATATTAAAAACAGCTAAGGCTTTTTGTGCTAACAGTGAGTGGTGAGGCACAAAAATTGATTAAATTTGATGATAATTCATCATTTTCCATTGGATTGCAATCAAGCTCTCATGTAACTTTTGATATTAATGTAAAATTGTTGGGAAACTCGATCGACTATTTTCCTTGCACTCGAGAGAAATGCGCAAACTCCATCCCTCATGCACTGAATTCTCGAATATTGGAATCCAAGGCTCACACCTAAATATGAAAGACCACCAGTGAAACAATTATAGCTACATTTATTTGCTAACTGATAGCTAATCATTTAGCATATATCCAGATGCGGATTCTTTTCTTAATAGAAAAAAAACGTTTGCTAGGTAGAAGTCTTCTTTATTTTTCTGCCTGGGATCTGAGTAGCTGCTGTCTGATAAAGAAACAACTGAGCGTCATATAAGAATACTAAAGAAATTCGGGAAGCAAATCTCAACATCTCATTTCAAAGTATCATCATCAGTTATTTTGTGAATTTGGAGGAGAGACTTATTGATCATTGACCACGAAAATAATATTAAGCCACATTCTATTAAAAAATTATTAGTGCACTTTGTTAATGATGCAAATTTTTCAACTAAACACCTTTTCATAAATAGTTTTTTTCTTCTCTCAGGAAAAAATTTCTTTCATTATAGATTAAACATATTTTAAAACAAATTTAACCACAATTTGTCGTGATAACTATCAATTCAATCAACTTACTTCAATAAAGCATGCGGCTATTTAGAAAGGTTTTTTAGACTGCGAGAAGTTTATAAACGAGTTCAATTTAAGCAAGAGTTGCGGAAAAGGAAATCAACTTATATGCTTGAGGTTTTAATTTGACAAATTACTCTTTTTTGAGAGCTCAGTCTTCTATTTAATTGCCATTGTAGGCGGATAGATTACTTAAGCAGTTAATAATCAACTAACAATAAAAATGTATGGCCAGTGTCCTATGTGCAGACATTTCTTTCGGCTAAAGTAATCTCCACTGTATCTCAGGCGAGAAAATTGGTAGAAGCGGGATATTTCCAAGTCGTCCTTTTCACTGATACGGTCGGTCATCCATATCGCTGGACGTGAGGCGGTGAGCAACGAGTTTGTGACCTCCGACTTCGCAAACGTGCACAACGACTACACCATCATCTCAGTACTTTAAGAGGCGATAAAACATGGATTGAAATATTATCATCCCATTTTTAAGTCGTTATATAACTAGGGCGGCTGGCCACTCGCACAATTGGATGCGACCTCCGACTTGACAGGAGTGCATGTTGATCAATGTGCCACTGCACATATGCGTTTGTATTTACCTTTTCAATACCCTTCTCTTCTTTCCCTTATCCAGGGTCCGATTTAAACGAAGCGACTATGAAGATTGTAATGTAGCAAAAATTTTTTATCCAGTAAAATGTGCTAAACAATTTCGCAGATAATAAAATGTAAATTTTACCGGATATCTTCCGGTTTTAAGAAATGCAATAAAAAAGTTCGTCAGTTAAATGACAAACGGGGCGTAAAATGAAATTATTTTAAACATTCAATAGTAATCTTTGCTCTATTTATTAGTATTACTGTGATCGCAACTGACCGACCCTTTATAATATCTGGTTCACGAGATAGTTTTTATCGGTCTCATAATGAAGATCTTGTGCCAATCGAGAAAAATTTGAATCAAATGATGAATTTAAACAGTATCATTACTGAATTTCGTTTTATTAGAGATTTCAAACGATTATTTGGAATATCATAAACCACAGATTTTGTTGCCGCATTGGCTTAACTCTGTTAAAATTCTACCGACTATATTTTAAGTTTGACTCACTATCACTATGGTTACAGTAGAAATAAGGCAGAAAAATTTGACTAAAACAAGTTGTTTCCAAATTATTTGCTGAGGTTGGCATAAGTGAAGAATTATTGGCCGCATAGTAAGCCGATGATATAAGAGTACCATTCCCAGTCACGTAAGTAAAAATTAATAATCAATAAACAGTTGAACGAGAGACAAATCCTGTGACCTCTATTCAGGTGATCCGAAAAGGTTCAATACGAATTCCTAGCATTGAGAAAATTTCCCTTTACTCCCTGTTGATTTGTTGAGAACTCGGCATTTGCTTGTTTTAAAATATGGCAGGTAGGAAAGTCTTCCCTATCCATCATTTTGTCGTACCGTGCGCAGTGGATTTTGGGCGATGAATTCTCGGCCCAACAGCCACAGCCATGGGAGCCATCTTGAAAAGAACGCAACGGTAAGTTGAATGGCAGGACATTCGGCTTAAATGTCAACCTAGAAGAAGAATAGGCAGCACGACAGCCTGTACAGAAAAAGGGAAAGTTTAATAAAAGCACCCAAGAAAAGAGAGTGAGCGTTCTTTGCCAACCCATAAATGATCTGCGAAACCTTTTAGTCGACTCCACGTTTAAAGTGAAGCATATGGAAAAGGGCCATTAAAGGGCCATTTGCTTGATCACAGGGCTCTTTTAGTTAGGCGGACCAATGAATTTGATTGTATGACATAAAATGTGAAGAGCATTAAATATCCATAGCTATATTTATAATATAAAACCTGGACACTGATATTCGAGAGTCAGGCGAATTTTAACATTACTTGGAGATCTGCTGAAATAATGTTTTTTTTCAGTGAGATAAGATAATAAAGATTTATATTTTGCCAATAAATTCGAAAATCTGAAAAGTCAGTATTCGGACACTTGCATAAAGAAAAAAACATCCCGATTGCATTTTTAGGCAAATTCCTATAAAGCAGGTTTAAGACGAAATAGTTTGTCGATGGATCAGTCAGATCACTACGATTTATATCTTCTTAAAGTTATGAGCAGGTATATGAAGTGAAAAATTCTACCTAGCAACCTAGCTAGCCGAATGGGAGCACATGCCAGTACGCAGAGTTTTCCAAAGGGAAACGTTGACTAGATTGGACCATAAAGTCGTCTTACTGTGTTCGCTCTTGCATGATGCGAAGCGGCTGCTACCTCTCACTCTTTGTACTCTCTGCGTCTTTGTTCTTATTTCCATCTTTTGTACGGCACGAAAACGTTATCCCCTTACTTATTCTCTCGTTTTATCTGCATGATATGCCATAATTAAGACCTATTTAAACCTCGCTTCCTACAGAACAAACAAAGATTCGATCTAGTCAAGAAGTGTTCTCCCTGGGTCCTCTAATTTCTAACACGTTACATTCAGGAATGGTGAGAATCTACTTTTCTTTAAGAGTGGACCAGTTGAATATTTTATATAAAAATAAGTAATCAACTAATTAATACAAAACCAATACGAAACAAGCTCTAAAATAGCATCTCCATCACCCAATTTTAAAATAATTTTATGTTATTGAAATACGGTTAAACATCGAAGTGGGATAATTGTCATTCTTGTCATTTATTAACTTTAAAAAGTAAAGAAAATTATTCATAAATAACACAGCTCATGCCTCGGTAAGAATCATCAGCCAGGCATACAAAGGCATTACGAGCAGTTCCACACTGCATTAATTTTATTTAAGTCAATGCGGATCGTTGAGGAGTTTGCGTACATTAGTCATGATGACCTGAATTTACCTGCTATGTTAATTTTCTGAAACTTATCAACCGCTGAAAGAAAAATGAGTTGAATTTGTAAGACCGGTTATATAATTAAGCAGCTGCTCAATAAGCCCTCTACGTTGGTGACACGAATCTTCTCAGTGCTCGAGAGACATGTCATTAAATTTGAATTTTAGAACGTGAAATGTCCATTAGACGAATATTGTATAACTCGAAATCTTGATATCCTATATTTGCTGTCAGTATCTTTTTGATCTTCTCTCCCTTATATTTTATGGAACTTTCTGTTAATCAAGTTCGTTTGCTTCTCACAGTTAAAAATGTGTACTACCTCGGGTAATAATAATATTTTTAAATATCTGATATCTGCCTTTATCACCTATGTGACCGTTATTCCCAGTAATCGCCTTTATTTTAACAACAAAACCCAGGCTTATGAATAGGGAGATGACACAGATCATAAAGTGATCGCAAACAAGAAGCTTAAACATTATATGAGTCTATAGAGAAGCTATGGATTGAAACGAATGTTCATGAATCGCTCGGAACACGCTGACCAACCACCACTAAGATACCTTCAAACTGATCGGTGATTGCTCTCAGTATCTTGGATACGCTCTGAGTTGACTGAGTTGAATATTAAGCAAATGGCAGATTAGTCAAACTATGCTTCGTTGCGTTCCATCAATCTCGCGGAATAGATTGTCTTGAAGGAGAAGCTCATGCTTGTTAATCTCCCTTCCAAAAGGAATGCTAAATAATCCAGTTTAGTGGTATGCCTGAAAATTATGACTTCAACTATGATAAAATTGAAAAGAATGTGTTCAACTTGAGTAACACCGACTAGGCTTTGCTATGTATAAACCAAATTTAATAATATTAAACCGTTGTTCTTGCCTATTAGAAGAGATAATTATTATCGAGATGACATGGTCAGACACTGGATTGTGCTAACCGGTCAAATCTGAACATCCTTGACATAAACTCACTCACGCACTGCGGGTGAGATTTGAGCTGAGGAACTAGGTAAAAAAGGATAACATTTCAATGAAGGGAAACTTAACTCATTTCCCGAACTTTTTCTCTTGTTTCATCTCAATTCTACTTCTCTTTCTCAATCCTTATTGTAAAAAAACATTATTGTTTCGCGTATTTAGTTGCCTTTCCATTATTAAATTAGACCATTTTATACTCTGTCATGGGTACTAATAAGGGGAGATAGTTTATTAAAGCACGTCATATGATGAACTCATAAATAACTTATATCAGTAGACCTATTGTCACCACATCTAGGGAAATTTGATTTTTTGTACTAAATGGAAAAATCACAGGAGTTAGTCCCACAAGCCAGGCATAAGCACTATTTCAAGTTCAAAACTGAATTACAGAATAAGCAGCTGCAAAACATTCTACTATTATAAATCAAACAATAACACCGCTCTTCTGATTGGCGGTGGTATTGAAAAATATTGTATTAATTTTATATATTACAATAATAGCTGCTAATTTCAGCACATGCTAAATTGTATTTTCGTGATTCTAAAAACGGAAGTGGCGCCAAAACCCATTTTCGATCATTTCGAGTGTAATTTCTTCTTCTAATTTCCAGACAAATTTCAATTAATCCAAGAAAATTCTAGAAAACAGACATCTAGTGCATTTTCATCCAATTGCCTTTAAAATATTTTCTTTTATTTATTGAATTACTCAAGGACATTGAAGTTCTAAGAGCAATGAGGAAACAGTCGCAACTAGAGCTATATTGACATCAAGGCTTAAAGACAGGAATCTCTCAATTTCACTTTCCTATTTTCTCAATAAATGTAATATCTGATGCTATGTACTCCTTTGGCATGATTCTCCTACCAAATGGAGTAAATGCAAAATTTTAAAGATCGAAATTTCTATTTTGCTCATTGCTCTGATGTCTCGATAGAACATTTAGAAATTCCGCATGCAGAATTTAGAACAAAAAACCCTAGTCGTACAGCTGATAATTCGTGTCCTTGGAATTCAGATTGGGAGAATACTCGTCCTTCTATCTGAGTAAATATGCACATTCCAGGCAGCCAAGGAACAGCTTAATAACTTCACTTTATTCTTTCTCCGAATATTTTTGATAAATTTTTTAAAATTTTTATAGGGGATGTTTCCTCATTCTGTTAACATCAGTTACTAATTATTTTCTTCGCTAATAATTTGCCGACAGGCACATAAAAGGATTTAATTTCAGAAGATATTTACCTTATTCTAACATGCACCAAAACAGATGTTTCCCCCCTCCCACAGAATTCTACTATTTTTCTATGGCTAACACTATTAGTAAATATAGATCATACTACCATGGCTTCTACTACTTATATCGATTAGACCTTTCAATAATTATCACAAAGATGTAGGCTGAAATTCGCCGACTGAACAGTTTCACATTTTGGTGCATTTGGCAATCCAATGAAGTAATAAATTTGTAAACAAAAGTATGTAATTTACACGGGAAATTTATATTTGAAACTCTAGCCTATATGATCCACTTAAGTATATAGATACAGGACATCCGTTCTTTGATTCAAAAATTGCATTGGAAATTCACTTACCTTATTCAAGCTATTGTGCACTAAAATATTCGCAATTTTCATCTTGACTTAATTCATATAATGATTTCATCCAGAAATTTGAAAAAGGCAAATAAAGAACAAAGGAAGAATAGAAAGTTCCGTTAAGAAAAGCATAAAGACCTTGCGTTTAAAGTTTTCTAGACCCAAAAGGGTTGAAATGGATAAAAGATATCCACTTGAAACGCTCAAGTAAAAAAATATGTAGAGAATGAATTTTCATGAGTTGTACATGACTGGCTGCTTCTTTAACCCGAGTCTAAGTTTTCAGACAGATTGGTAATTGTAGGAACCGTTATCAATATTTTATCATCATGCGTTAATCGGCATTCATCAAAACTCTTGTGGAGACTCAAACGATCGACAGAAAACGCTCCCCCCATTTCAATGCCTTAATCGCCATACGTTTATCCCTACTCACCCAGGTGAATTCAACTATCTTTTAGCTATTCCAACTGGCTTTACCAACTCTTTACTTATGTTCACCCAGATGTAATGTTACCCTATCCCCGACTACGAAATTCCAGTGTCTATTATTCATCAACCCGGCTCGATTCTCAAAATCCTATAGATCAACTTTTACAGTCCTTCAACCGCGTCATCTCCATCTTTCCATCTAGCTTTTCAGCCATTCATTTATTTCCTTATGTTAAGTTAAATTCAAGTGTAGCTGTGCATTCAGTATTGCTAGTATTTAGACCTCAAGAATATACTTAGGTGAGATCTAGTAAAGGAGCATTCTCTAGACTCTTCTGAATCTCTTGCACGTATTACGGACATCAGTTAGGAACATAGCTTTAATTGAGGTTAATCTCAATTAAATTAGGTAAATTTTAGGTAAATAAGTTTCGAATTTGATTTCAGACCTTGACAAGGGTTGTGACTGTCTGAATCAACAAATATCACAGATTTCAAATGGCTGATTAGCAAACATCTGGCGTCTAGAGTTGACCACCCATATCGTAAGGATTGTTAATTGGCATCGATTCAATATGAATATCAATATTTTATAGCCGTCACTGTCTCAGAAATGTCTAAAAAGCATAAAATATTTCGAACTTGTGACATAACACAATACCTCAGAGAATTTTTTATCTTTCTGAAAGACTTATTCTCTTGTGATTTTAGCAAAAGGAAAATGACACTGGAATCTTGAGAAACACGATTTTACTTCCATAAAAACTCAAAGCCCATAACCTTGATAGAGGAAAGCATCCTGGAGTTGCTCTTAAATGAATCCCTCAATTTGACCGTAAATAACTAGTTCAATTAGATTTGCGCAGATGAGCGTCGATCTTTTGACTTCTAACTGGGCAGGTATCCACGTTGGCCACTACTCTGATGGCAGCAATAAATATTCACTAACCTTTTCAAGTGAATCCTTGTCTTTTAGTTTAACGAGGTCATTAGACAGCCATGTCGAACTTGAGGAGACATTTGGATGGAAATCAATTCATTTTATCCATAGGAAATTGTATATTTGTAAACTAAAATAGTTGGAAACTTTTTCTTTTTACCGAACATGAAATTTGGTTGTCAATTAATTGGGTCAGTTAAAAGGTGCCTTAATAAAAAATATCAAATTTGCATCAACTCTCTTTCCGGCTTAAACTTCCTCTTTGTTTCAAAATTAACTTGGTACGAAAGTCTCCTATTTAAATCTTCAAATACTTTTATTGCCTCAAATTTCTCGAACAAACTCCTAATAGGTTACTGACTGTTCAAATCGTTTAAAATACTTGCTTTGTTTCAAAAGGAGCTCGAAATCTTCAAGCTGAAAATAAAAGAATTTTGTAAACAGATAAATATTATATATATATATCTATTGTTCATATAAATTCATTTGAAAAAGGGTTTGAATAATCAGATCTTTATTTAAATTTATTTAACTTTCCTGCAGATAGATCTTGCATACTTCGCATATGTGAAATCATACGAAAAAGTGGATACCAAAAGTTTCCCTCTTTTAAGTGAAAACATAAAAATAAATCCGAATTTAACTCTTTATTATTCTTATCTGAACTCCTTCTAGCATGAAAGGGTCGAAAGAAAAGTTTTACTTCCTGTACTGGATCTTGAATTATATAATCAGTCTTCAGATAAAGGAAAGAATGTTGGAAAGACTGGCACATTAGTTGCTTAAAAGTCACTAATAATAATTGTCTTTGATATGTTTTTTATTGCTCCACCAAAATATTTTAATTAATGCTTGATTTAATTGCATTAATGAATTCAACTACTTCTAAGTCCATTCAATCCAAAGATCGTTAAAAACGATACGATTTAAACAGGGAGGAAGTGAAGAGTTTCATTTGAAGGTCGCGGTCCTGAAAAGCAACAATTATCTTTAATTTAAGAAGGTTGACTGTATATTTCGATTAGATATTTGAGGTCCTTAATTAAAATCTACTACTGGACTGATGACCGATGTTTCATGACTTTCATTCACGTGTTCTCACAAACTAGCATCCAATTAAACAAATCTGTTGTGTCTTATTTTTGACTTAATAATAAGCCAAATTGACCATTTATGGAACACTTGAACGAAGTTCACTGACTTAACCCCTCTTGTTCTGTCACTACCGCAATTAATAAGACAGCCGATCAAATCCATTATTCAGATCCTGTAGAAACTGTTAAATATCTTAATAAGGGAAAGTCCATGTTTAAGTTACTGGTTTTCTTCGTTAGTCCACTGGGCGGTCGATAGAAAAGCGGCAAATGGTGAAATTGACCCATTCTCACCAAGATTTGTCTAAAAACGTGTATTTGCATTGATTGGCTACCCCCATTTTGCCTTCTTCCTAATTGGTCCGTGCTTTGGAATCATTTTAAACGTCAGTTTACGCAAATTACCCATCTTTTGGAAGAGTCCATATTTAAGCAAAGTTAAATCTGTGAAATTCAACTTTTGCTCTCTAAAGATACTTTTTGTTCTTCAAATCAAGTTCTATATCTGATGCTCTTAGAGGATAAATGACCAAATGCATTTAATGTAGTTTCCTTAAATAAAGCCTATTTAAATTAGACCTTTATCACGGTTGATGGTGTTCAAAAGTCAGCGACAGTTATTACTGACATAGACCCAGTAAGATTGGCATATAATTCTACATATTTTCAATGCTTAAAGTTCAATTTTGTTCAGAATAGCTGATAGGACAGATAAGCAATATGTGATTGCTTATCCCATGACAAAGCATAGACTCAATGTCCTTGAGTCATGGTTTCTCGTCGTCCAATTAAAATCACCAGCAAATTTTGCCTTTAAAATGGAAAATTATTTCTTCTAAAGGTGTAAACTGAAACTAGATATAGGAAATAAATACTGTAAGTATTTTAAATATCATATTTGTAATACTGAAACGACTGCTAGAGAGTCAGCTGTTGCGAAAATCCGGCTACCGTTTTTCTCCTTTATCTTCCATTAGTTTAAATTTCACATTAATTACAATTCAACTCATTACTTTCTCTCATCATTCGGTCTTTACAATGCTCATAAGAAAATAAAACGATATTTCAAATGTTTTGTTGTTCCTTCGTAACTACCTATTGTTGTGGCAAATCAAAATAAGGGAATATGATAATGGACGGAAAGTAAGTTCTCTAGCTTTGAATTTTCCCAGTCTTTGCGCCTATCAGTACCTTTTTTGCTTGTCCTTTAAGGATATATTTTGAGCTTTCGCCGTTAAATCGGTGAAACAAGCCGAAAAATTCAAAGAAGGCTTCCCATAACTATGCACAACACAACACAGATTGTACCTTCAAGTGACACAAAAAAGGTATTTGTTGTTTGGTAATAGCAATAGATTTTGAAGTTTATTTCGGAAGTTGCCAACAATTTAACTTTATAAAATTTTGATTCCATTCTCGAAACGAATCTGGATTATATTGCGCTATATTTATCAAGTGTAAGTCCGATATTGTTTAATTACCATAAATATAAGTCGCCACTGAGTAATACTGTGGCTAGAATTCCCTCAGAACCAATAAATCAAACAACAAATATTGTAGGAATCAGTTAACAAAATTT
>CAADRB010000049.1:738866-753009 GCA_900708905.1 Hymenolepis diminuta | reverse complement strand
AGTCCAGTTTTCATACTGCATTGGTGTTTCTCTAAATTATACTTTCATCCCACTACAACCAAGCAGATTTGGCTTATTAATATCGGTTAGAATAGCTTTAGTTACTAAACTTATTTTAAGTAGCCTAAAATGAGATATTGGCAAAACGTGAAAAAATGTAAAGGTAGAATAATTTGGCGTAGAGAAAGCCCCTCACCATATCAATTGAAACAATTGTTATGCCTCATTGGTAAGTGTTTCGCAAGTTGAAGTCGATTAAAATGCCAAAATGGGGCGTTACCTCTCTTAAATTCATTCTCTTCTCTCTCTCTCTCTGCTCCCACTTGTCAGGTTATTATTCCTCCCTTCCGCCATTCGGGTCTAAAAAACGAGCTTTGCCGACCGAAGTGCACCATTATCCATTTCATCGTGGTCAGGAGACGTCTTACTCCTCGACGCTCTAAAAAATGGAGATCATATTTCCTCTTCCTTAACTACAAATCTTTATAACCCATAACGTTGTGTGAGCTAAAATGGAAATAAATATAAATTTAAATATAGATATTGTAAGTCACAAAACTCGCTGCTGCTGTAAAATTGTGAGTAATCTAACTCAGTATTCTCGCCAGCCGGTACTCAGACTATAATGAGTGCAGAGTGTTGACCAATATGAAATAACTGTGGTAGTTGACTAGAATATGAGACATACTCGGCCATGGTGCTTTAGAGACTAGTGGCCATTATGACAAGTTGACCGCTTTCTTCCACCTTTTTTATTCTTTACACCTTTATAGAACTTTATTCCTTTTCGTACTGAGTAGCCTTATCTAAAGATATTCTTTAATAAAGATTTACTTGAATAACACTTTTTAAAATTTTTTCCTCCCCACTGGTGATGACAGTTATCTGAGCATTGACTTAAAGCACTATATGCAGATAAAAGGAATTGTATAATGCCAGAATAGATAGAATATTCTTTGCTTCTTCTTACTGAATATCATCCACCTCAACTACGTTAGTACGTCAGCTCATGAACGTCAGTCACTTGCACCCTTTCTTGTTCTAAAATTTATCAATCGATGGAAAATTTTTAATCAAGAGTTTCATACTTATTTTATATTCAAAAAGCTAGAAATAACTCCAACAACCTCTCCATTCTTGTATTCATTTAAGCCAAAAATTCTAAGTACTGAAATCTGAGGTATAACGGAGGTCTAGACCAACTTTATTTGAAAACAGTGCTGTTTATTGACAAGAGGATTACAAAATTATACAAATTTCAATTTCCCTATTTAAGGGACTTAGAGTTCGCATTCCTATTAGTTATTTTATGTCATGAATTGTACAAGTTTTCTTCTATACCGTTACTAGAGAATGAAATTATTAAAGGAATCACTAGAGAAAAGTGAGTAATTAGAATAGTGAATCATACAACTGAATTCATTCCATGTAACATTTACCCTTCTGAATATGAATCTCTCAGCGTCTATCGAAATACTCAATGACGAGTCATTTCGAATCCATTTTAACCCAAATATGCTCAGTTCTAATCAAGAACGGTTGGCAAATCAGGATAATTCCTTCAGTAATTTAAGGAGTGATCCAAATCTTTTATTAACTTTTGCCAGTTTAGCCTTGAACCTGAAGAGTTATGGAGGACCCAAATTCTAACAAAGAAACGATCACAAAATGAGACTCCAACTGAAAAGACATTTGGGCATTAACTGCCTCTCTGTAATTTGATGAAGATTTCCTTTTTTATATCTTACGACTGACGAGCAGATTCTTTATGCATGAAGAATGCTTAATAATGAGTAACAATGAAATGATTATTCCTGTAACATTCTTCTTTTTAAATTCAGCTCTTTAATACGTGTTAGGCTGATTAGTAATCAATGCCTGTTAAGTACCCTCCAATAACTTCTGAGTAATTAAAGATACTTGTTGAAATTATGAAAGGCAAGCAGTGATACGGAAGTGAAAACACTTTAGCATGGCTGTGAAGGAGGAAAATTACTTCAATATACTCCGTTAAGATAATATTTCCCAGTTGCATTGCAAGAATTATGCCGTAAATAAAGTGCTTCATTTACAAATACTAAACCTCATCTTTGAATAGCATCAATATGTATCAAAAGAAAATCAACGAGCATTAAAAAGTTAATATGTTCCAGAACTGTACAAGATCGAGGGAAAATATCGAAAGTCATTTCTACACAGAGAAACGATGACCATCATCCGCTAACGCAAAATCGCAAAACTGAAAAATGTTCTTCCTTTGAAACAATATCTTAATAGTCGTGCTTCCAAATACCCTCTTAGTGTCCGAATTTTAGACCAAAACGGATTGATGTATCTGTTACAACCCGAAACAAGGACGATAATCTACAGACGTCAACAAGGTCCAAGTAGTTCATCGTTTTATGAGTTTGAAGACCTTAAACGGTAGAACAAAATGAAGGAGCTTTTTATTCCTATTCCACTTTTATTACAAAAAGATAATAAAGTATCCTTCAAGTAAGGCATCTCTACTGGGTTTGCGTCAATTTTTGTGATAAATAAAGTTCAGTAGGGCCTGACATTATGGAAATTAGTATCCAACTAAATTTTTCTTCTTCATTCCAATTTTTGGTGGATATATTTATTTCTCCTTTCAGTTTTATCGGAAATTAGTCATCATTGAGTCTTAATATATCTGCGTGTCTCCCTTCTTCTTATTCTCAAATTCAGACGATCAACAAAAGTTGAGTCATTTTGACTTATAGGCCGAGTAGTTTTTCAGCAGAAATTAAAAAAGAAATTTGCGGAAAAGTCAAGAAACTCAATTTTTAAGAATGCATCAAATGAACTTATTTGTCTTGCCAGTAGTTTTATATGAGTAACTGAGTAAAATCCTAAAAATGGATTCCGCCCACTTTGTGCATACTGCTCAATTCGAATAAAAGTTATGTGGCCTAAAAATTTGCCGAAACGTATATTCGCTATCAAATCCTATTAATTTAATAACAAATTTGTTTTAACTGCTACTGTTATACTACGAAATCATTCAGGCTAAGGATAATCTGAAAAATGCTCAGTTTTTAATGCCTAACCTAACTAACGTACATTTCAAACTCTATTGGCCTTTAGAATAAATGACTTTCGAAGTTCAAACCAGAATTAGTTAAATCTAGGCATTAATGGAAAATGTTAAAGTATTAATGAGAGCTAGACTAGCAATCACTGTGCAAGAAAATTTAATTTTGCGGGAAAAAAGATGGGTTGAATTCATGAAGTTGGCGCACCTTTTTTCGGTGGCTTGCACCGGGTTTGCAGGATTGGGAAGTGACATTTTTCTTAGATCGAGGCTGGTGATATTTAAGCAGCCAGTAGTTAAAAGAACTTTTCTCACGAGCAAAATTCGATTTATTTCACTCACTATTCACTACACGTAATCTAAAATAATCGACTTAAAAATTATCCACCATTGTTTGTCTAATTCCGATCGAGAAATAGCTCTTTTGGTAAATATTAAGACTGTAATCCTGTTAGGAAGTCAATTCGATTAATGTCGATGAAACTGAAAGAAATTCAATGTTTCATTCCAAGTGCACTGAATTTTCGCTTACTGAGATATAAAATCTCGCCGCTGCCAACCAGTCGGCCAGCCATTGCCTATCCGAGTTTGCATTTAAATATACATTTCACTAATGGAGGGGCCATCGTTATAGCTACAACTCTCCTCTCTTCTCCTTTTTGGATTTGAGTAACACTAGCTGTAGCGTAGCTTCAGTAAGCATCTAAAAATATGGCAGTGACGACCTGTGGCTACTCATCACTTTGCTATATTATCGTGTACTACATCACTAGGACACTAAGTTTCTTTTTGGCTAACTATGTAAATAGTTGTACTTTTTAGTAATGAGAAGCTTAATTTATTCTATCTTCTTCCTTCTGGGCCTGAATAACTGTGTAGCCATAGAATAACCTCAATATGCATTTAACGATATCACAGAGGAAGTCGAGATTATACCTGTGGCTTCATGCAGCTGTATCAGTGGCTAAAATTGACTTCCATTTTTAATTCCAATTAAAAAAATAATCAATGTTATTAAATATATAGATATGAAAATTCGAATTTTTACTAGGAAGAACAGGGATTATATTACCTCTTGCCAAACGGTGTATTGGGAGATATTTATAGCCCATATAATTCTTATTAAATAGAAACATAAACGAACAACTCGACTTACCGCTCTTGGGTCATGTAAACTTGGGGAACATTCCTTGGAGTATATGCTTTTATCCTTATCAAATATGCTTATATGCGTGTGCGAATACATAAATAAAAGAATAAATCTTTGGAGCACAGAACAGACCGCTTGGTAGAAATCAAAATCGGAATCGATTGTAGTTCGTCAATAAAATGACTATTTCAGTTTTTTAATAAAGATAATAAAGATATAGGAGGTAGAGGCTGCTAACTGTTATTTTAAAATTATTCTCTCCCATGGCTTTAAATGTCTGTAAAGGAGAGTAAGAAACTTGGGATGTAATTTACTGAGAAGGCACTTGGAATAATTCCTGAACTCGGTTATTGCTGAACATGAAGGTAACGATTAACAATCGTCAACTCGAAATGATTTTAAATATACTCGGACGTGGTTGACATCGAACTGGGGCGATTGAAGGAGCGAATTTAACATTCAGCAGTCAATAAAAATGCGAATAGAAAATCAGTTTGATGCAGGTAATTTAAATATCTTTGCGTCTTATTTTAAATTTAATATCTTAGGTGACAAATTAAAAAAGGATTGCGCCAGAAAGTCCAATAAGATATTTTTGGTGCACTTGGATAGAATTCTCAAATTTGATTCATTATGTACTTAACTACCGAATTTTTGAGCTTGTGCATTGGGTGGGAATCTCACCACTGTTGGCATCATTGGCCAGGCAGAAAAGCGATCAATTTCAAAATTTAAGGTTGCATAAATCAACCGTTATGTTTTTAAACACCGTAAAGAAGGTTAATGGAAATGGCAGTAGCGAGTTCAGGCAGTTAGAGCCAGTTCTCGCTAAGACTTAACTGCTTAAATGCTTTTGGTATTGGAGTGGTTTGACTTATTGCACTGTACTGGACCGTTCGCATGATAACACCATCATGAAAAGCTATTACTTATTCGTAAACATTTCAACCTTAAATTATGGATATAAATAAAATGAGAGGATCATTAAACAAAAAGGAAACTGTGTTTTCAAACGGAGTGGTCATAATTAGTCAAAAGTTACGTATCTTTTAAAGATAACTAGTACTGATCACTTAATTTATATCTAAACGGAGCCAAGACGTTTTAGAATAGAATAATTAAATACTAGAATTGATAAATTGCAGTTCAATTGAGAAATAATAAATCTAATTAATTTCAACCCAAAATCCTTCAAAAACACACATCGAAGATGCATTATGGAAAGAAGAGAATATGTAACTTTAAAAGAGAGAGAGAGGGAAGTTGAAATTTAAGGAGGTCGGTCTGAAATCAGGTTTATATCTATAGCTGAAATTGTGGTCTATGCTTTCTTGTCTTAAAGACTTTCAGGATTCGAGATATTTTAGACCGTACCGTCCAGTTTCGTATGTCAGTTTTTAAGTGCTAAGGCTTGTATTTCCGTTGTTTCGCGTTTCACTAACCAATTTAAATAAGTTGGATGGTAAAAAAGTGCAAACCCAGGACATGGGTCGCTCTCATCTTTAGAGTTAATTATTTAACACTTTGACACTAGATAATTCAAATTCGCATAGTGTCATCAACCGTCTACGCTACCGTATATTCTCTTTAGGACAGGGACTAAAACTAGAACGAAATTTACAGATAAAGGGTCTTACAAATCTTACCTAATGACGAATGACCATACTTTAATATCTACTAATGCATGACATCTAGGTAAACTACTTTAGTAAATAAATACTTTTAAAATGAGTTATTCAAGCCTTACAATTTGAGTATTATTACTTCTGGGTGGTCCTATTTATGGCAAGGCTGCGCTAATTTTTTTCCCATTTGCGCGAGCCAGATGCAGACAGATTCCTCTCTTAATCTCCTATGACCTGTCATCTTCATCATATTTCAAGCAGAAAATTAATTTGCTTTAATTCGCTTATCTGATTTTATCAAGTCAGTTGTTAACACGATTTCACATGTTCCACGAATCAGAAAACAGCAAGCCAAGTCATGTATGAATCTTGATTGGTTATCACCTACCAATAGCATATCCAAAAGCATGCATCTACGTGGCGTTGATTGGGTGGCCACATGACCAATCACCGTGAGTGCGTTTTCATGAATGTTTGTATGCATATTAAGCAAGTTAATTCAATTGCAAGAGTTCTCGGCGTAAAAATGCTTTTTATCAGGGCATTGTAAACAAGTACCATTCTTCAATTTCAAGACACAAAGTTTCACAATGCTGTCTCTCTTTTCCTTTATTTGGATTTTATCTCATACCACATCAATCAGTAAGTACTATTTTTTGTTTCATGTGCATTTGCTTCCCAATTTCAATGGTTGCTCTTCAAATTTATACTTAAAAAAAGACAGTGAATTGAAGTAGCTTTGGGAGAAAACCCAGTGTTTCAGTAATTCGTAATAATAAGCCTCACCATAAATGAAAAATGGGGGCTAAGTGCGCATTTCTAAGTAATGCTGCATTTTTTAAATGCATTTAGGGCGGGCAGATTTTAGTGATGGGAGCGTAAATTGCCCCCCAATATTTTAACCCCTCCTCTCCCCTATCCCCATTTTTTGCGTTTTCGGCACGGCAAATTAGTGTCCTTAGGCTTACTCAGTCCACGGTCTTCATGGAGATAAGCATCTTAAGTTGGCGAAGGCAATGATGCGAATTTGTGACCATCTTAGGTCACCCTAACCAGATAGTTTTTTGCCCCCTAAATGGCCCCTGCGCAGGGCAAATTTTGCCGACCTTTCAGTTTCAAATTGTTAAGGATAGGTATTATAGAAAAAAATTAATTGTTCGGTGAATTTGGATGCCGGCTAATCTATTCATCATTTAATCACAAAGATGCTATTTAAACTATTATGGCAATGGAATTCGTGGTAAAGTTGCTTTTATGGTTTTTTTTCACATTTAGCCTTTTTTATTGTTAGTGAGAATAGTTCACGAAACGCGATTTTCCATCTTGGATCATTCTTTGTTTATACCCTACCAGTTACCTCGCGTCAGCTTTGGCTTGATGAATTCAACGCTTGATACGAGGATAACATATCAATGAAGAAGAAATTAATCGTCTTCGTTATATAGTTTTATTGCTTTCGTCCAGTTCCGAAAATTACAGAGATATCTTGCATCTTATAAAAGGAGGAACCACTTTGAAAGAACATCGGGTGTATACAAAGATTGGAAATCATAAAATTAACCCAGGGCGTAAGGAATTTGATTTTCAAAGACGATATTTTCCCCCTTCAAATGCATTCTTCTTATTTGTCAGGAATTTTGTTAATGTTGTCCATCTGCTTGAATACGCTTATCTTTAAAATTATCAGAAGACAGATCAGTATCGATCCTAATGTCAGGTCTGGGGATGATGTTTTGATTGAGCAATCCTTGTCTTTTACTAGTTTTGATATGATTAATTTCAATACTGGCCTAGATAATGATAAAAAATAATCAGTTTTAGTTATTTTCCTCCAAGCCTTTGAGACATTTAGTCAAAACTACTCTTTCAGCTAGCTACCTGGCAACCTTCACTTCCAATTACTAGATAAAAGAAAGTCGTTTGTTAATCAGCCTGCCAAAATTCGGGTCACTGGCAAGATTAGTTTGTTAATCCTGAAGTTAAAGTGGTTTTATTGTCTTTCGGGTTCATTAAACAAATTTAAATATTCATTTATTTAACCAAGAAAAGAAGCAGTAGTTGTTACAGTTTAATAATATATTACTCTTTAATGCTATAATTTAATTTCAATAGCAAAGCACCTTCCTCTCCCCTTCTTTACCGGCACCTCTTGAAAAGAGACGCTGTTAATTACAGACTTGGCGATTATTATTGTTTTAACAAACGCAAATTCCAAATTCGGCTTTGGACTTTGCGAAACAAAGTAAATAGTTTTTGCCATTCGTTATTTACACAGCGAGTTACTGGTCTGTCGGGATTAATTTGCGTTGGTAGTAGTATTCTTATTTCATCTAATTATCCTAGTAGTATTTAATTGTTTTACATTCACAGTTGGGGCTAAATGCCTTTTGTTTAATGTGTATTCCTGTATCGACGTTGTATGGGCGTATCCAGAACAAAGCTTATAGTTTTTCTTCTCGTAGGATTGCCTTATTGTATCTTGGAGGAAACGACCCTGCTACAGTAGCAATGTATCCCATTCTAATTTTAAACAAGATAGGAATTTGGAAATGAAAATTAATTGGACTAATTTCTTCACTTCTTGAAATGGATGGCAAGTCCTTGGTCAAGGCGGATGGTGTAACGTGAAACAGAGTATAACTCGAAACAGCTTAGGATTATTAATAATTTAACAACAATCAACACCATTTCATTTAAACACTTAACGAGGCGGATTTTCAAATCAGACTTCAAATATGGGTACATTGGAATGTTGGAAAGGCATTAACTATTGAGTGTATCAATCTTTGTTATTACTATTTTCGGAAGGAGGGGTGTTTGGGAGTTTTCGTGTTTTCACCTTTACTTTACATGCCATTTAAAGTTCGCCTTCTTTTATTATTTAAAAGAATTTTAAGAACATCTCAGAGTTGACTATTAATTCCACTTTATTTGCAAATGCATTTTCTAACCATTTGCAGATATTTTAGAATATTCTCTCAGTTTTTCTCTGAAGTTTCTAACTGTCATCCGTTTTCGGGACATATTTATTCGATTTCGATGTCTTTTCGTTTCTATGAAAATTAGCATCATACTGTTTTAACTAAAGTGATATATTACAGTTTTCATAAAGGATGCAGGTTAAACAGAAGAATGCATAGCTTAATCTTGAGACTTGTTTTGAGATATACTAATGAGTCAATTTCCGTTGGAGTTTGGCTTTCTACACAATTTGGTGGTTATTCGGATTAGATGAAAGTTATCTAAGAAGATTCATTTGAATTTTTGTAATTGTTTCATAGGAGAAGAAAGCCTACTTGTAGACGTTGCGATACTTCCCTAGTTTTCAAAGCTGTTGAGCCACAGTTTGTTTTCAGAATATAATTAGCACCTAGAAGGGTTTTAATCAGATCCCATATTTGTCATTTAAAGAATAAAACTTAAAAAATAGGTCAAGATCTCGAAAGATTATTTATACTTAGTTTATGCTCGTTTAGAGATTTACCAATATTCACTTAGAATTCTTTAGAGGTATCTGGATAGACGATTTGAAAAATTAACCATCTTTTTGCTGTCCAATCCAGGAATGAGAGTTAATTCCTTTTCTGAAGGTTCTTAATTGCTGTTTATTCACAATTTTCTCCTTCTCGTTTACCTCCTTACGGTTAACTTCCCAAGTTCGTATTTGCCAGTGATGATTAGACCAAGATGACATCTAAGTGGCTATCTCGAGCTCATTTCACACTGAGAGGTTATTTACAGTCGGTGAAAGAAAGCCCCACAATGCCGCCAACAGGACTCCTTGCTTTTTTCAGTTCGCAAAGGGTCTGGTGTAATCAATTTCTCTTTTCTCTCCCTATGCCTCTTTCTCTTCCGCTAACTCCTTTTTTCCCTTTCAGGCATCACTCTTCCGCTGTCTTCTCAGTCTTTTTTTTGACCGTCTAGTAGCGTGACGGAACTCGAACAAAGACCGTTTTTAATAAAAATTCACCTCTCACAGCCAGTTCTCTCAATACTTGGGGTGAACGTGTGGATTGACTTTGTGACTCATTATTTGATTTTTATAGTCTTCCTTGCTAGGGGTGAGGTGACGGTGACTGCAGCGAGTAGAATCAGCTACAACTCTGTTTGTGTCGCTCTGCACTTTTTGGAGGAGGGGGATGCCCTCATTTTTGGATAGCGTGAACACACAAACCACAGGTATTTACACACAGTAACACACGTGGGGGGTTCCTGTGTTTGACTATCTCTCTCTCTCTCTCTCTGCAGGTGTAATCAGAGACTGCTAGTCAAACTGCCGATGACATTTCAAAGGATTTCCACTTGTTACCAAGTGTCCTGGCATATTTGGTACACTATGAGGACAGATTCTAATCAGAAGTTGTAAATCATGTATTTGCAATGTAGTTTTAACCGAAGTATTGCATATAATCAGAAGGAATACACAAGTGTATCAAAATGACAAGTCCAACTCCATGGCGGTAGTTTTTGATAGAACTAAGGCTATCCTAATGCTTATTTAGCTAAAGTAAACACTCCAAGATCACCTTAGGATCATTGATAGCTATGTTCATTATAAGAGAGTTAACAATAGTAGATGTATGCCAGCTAAATTTATGTTTCTGTTAATTAATTCTCGTTATTTTCTAGTAGTTCCATTAATTGCTTGTGCAAAAGCAATAAAATACGATTATTTTATCAAGGGTAAGCATTTGTAGATGGGTCATGGCGGCATTATCCAATAAGGAGTGTGGATCGAGGGGAAACGGAGAGTATTATGAATTCATCAGATTATCCACTAATTTTCCAGACTTGAATTTTTTGGATGTCCAGCTCTTATTTATCAGTTTGAGTAAATTGAAAAATTCGCCATCTCTATACACTTGCATGGAAGAACTCACTATTTTATCGAATTTTCTCATTCTTTTTTGCTGACATTTAGCCTGCCAATACGATTTTGGCTTTACAGCAAGGACTTTATTAGTCATACACACCGGCTAATGGGAGGACGTAGATAAAAAATGACTCACCTCAGCGTTAAGGGATGATTTATGACTAAAGAAAAAGCGTCTTGTAAACACTTTCGACAGGTGGTTTTGTCATGACAAAATAAAAAATATCTACCTGAAATTCCACGGATCGGGTTTATTAAGCGATTGCAATTTTGCAGATTCTGCTCCGTTTTGCGCGTTAAAATCTTGAGTTTTATTTTTCGAGCGCAATTTCCGATGACTGCTACCCGCTTTTTGACCCAGAGGCTAAGAAGAACGATCTCTTTCTTCTGTTAATCTTTCTTTTTCGTGCTCTAGTTGCTATTACTAAATTAATTACCATTGACGCGCGCAAAGCCACCATTTGGTGTTGTTGAGCTTAATCTGCGCAGCCCAAATAGTCTTAAGGTGACTTTGAGGTCATTTTGCGTACTTCCACTCTCACCCCCTCCCCTCTCCAATAACCATGACCTCTATGTACCTTTTTATGCTGTTATCCTCTACCCACAGTAGTATATGGAAAGGCAATAAAATTCTATCTGAAGAGATACAAGCCACTGTGCGTCCCTCTTAACCAGTCTCCAGTGTCATCCATATTAATGATGTTTATCTGTTTATTTATAAACACAGCTTCAATTTCCTGCAGTTGGACGTAAGCATTTACTTTGGGATTTAATTTTGTTAGTTTCAGATGCTTTCGAGGTTAGTTATCAGCTTTCTCTCGAATTTATTGAATACGCCTCCAAAGCATCTCTAAGTATCTTTTCTAATTTGATAGGGACTGAGAATGACATCTTGAAAACACAATTGAGTTCAATAAAATCCTCAATATTCCCTTTAAATTGCATTTCTCAAGATTCCATTCTTGCTCGATTAATTCTCTTTTAGGCCTCATACTTGTTTAACTATTTTGCTACTTCGATATTTGATATAATGATGTGGAATCTAGTTCCTAGGTTTAGAAAAAAACAATGAAGATTATATAAATGAACAAAAGATAGTAGTTTTTCTTGATTAATCTTTACTACTTGATTTCTATATTGGTCAAAATTTAATTAGTGAAGTGCAGATAATAAAGGGTTCCATAACATTTTCTCACCAATGGAAACCTTTATAGTATTTTATTTAATATTTATTACCTACAAGGATTTCATTCCTTTTCGTTGAAATTATGGCTTCCGCTATCAATCAAATTCGTTTTTTTGTGACCGCGGCAAAGTAAACTTGTCTTCTAGAAAACGAGTACTCTAAATGTGCCTTTATCCCAGCATTTGAAATACATAATGGCATGATTGACAGTTCCAATACGAGACAACGCCTTTGTAGGCTCCCAAACTACCAGGAGGAACGATATATTTTGCTTTGTGATTTCAAAGTGGTATATAAAATGATTAATTAACGATAATATATCGTTTCGACCTAAAGATCGCTCTTACAACTCCTCTTTTAACGTTATCATTGCATTTCACAAAAGCAGGACCGGTTTAAGAATTTTTTAATTATAGTTAATACCGAATTTAAGAGAGACACTCAAGCAACTTTATTTGTTCGTGTGTGTAAAAAGTTTCGTCTTTTCCTTAGCTGCAGCATTATGTCAGAGCGTTGGCGGCAGCATAGTCATTGACCACCGCACACGTATGCGTGTGTAAATTTTCTGTTGTTTTTTTCTGTAGATGCCCAACCCCCACCTTCATGCAAATCAACTCTCCTCTCCTTTCTACCCGACTCCGCATTCTCAGCTTCGTCAAGTGTGGCACAAAAGTTTTCCGCAGCAGCCGCCAAGTGAGTGTCGCTTTTTTCAACACTCTCACCTTCTGCATTTGCAATCAACTTTCTGTTTTATAACACTAAGTTGTAATGCTTCAACTGCTTAGACCACAGGAGGAAGAAGGGAGAAGTCCCGTAGCTTTTTTTAAGAAAGTAAATGTTTCATACAGAATGAAGTACGTGGTAAATGACTGACTGCATGGGTAGCCAATAATTGTTTCCGCCGTGGCCGTACATATTCCGGTGCGGGCGTAGAAATTCAATAGCCGATAATCCAGCGCAGGAAGGATTAATCTTATGGATTTCAATCGAGTGCATTCTGAAATGTCGTCCCTTATTATCTTAGATTTTCATTCCTCTGGCTTTAAATTGTGCTTCAACAGCTTTAATCACCAAATTCACAAAGGCAAAGATGTTTCAGTGGGTGAAAAACGAAGAGAGAGAAATAGCGAATAGTGATGTCTGCTGCTGATTAAACTCTGACAACAACTGTCGTTTTTTAACTTCCAACCATCGAAATAGAGTTGATCTAGTTGATAAAGGTAGGCAAATTTACGAATGCGTTTTAGGTCTTATCAAAATAGTTTAACTTAAAACACAAAATCGCTTTTATTGAATTAAGGATAATTTATTTTCCGTTTTATGAAGTCAATCTCTAGGCAATTTATTTAAAGAGATATTGTGAAAGAAATTTTTTAAGCATGGCCGCTTAACAGATTTTTTCTGCCGATTATTTTTGCATTGCAGTAGTAATTATTGCGCACTGATCAAGGTCATTCAGTCATTTAATACATTCTTGAAATCATAATATCTTTCAAACAAGAACCTTGAGGCTCCGAAAACCTCTTATATGATTGAACTGACACCTAAATAAGTCCAAAGATGCTCCAAAATTAAAGATAAAACTCCAGGAACGAGTGGAGTATTAGTGAAATTTCCCGATTTTAAGTCTCCGTTTTGGGTTTTTGTCTACTTCTCTAACTGACAAATTATAGATTCTTATTAAAGTGGCTTATTTATGGTTGTTGGTTTGTCTAAAACAAATTTCTCCAATTCAATTAGTGATCCGATTGTTCGTTTTTCTCATAGACAAGTAGCCATTTTATAGAAAATAAGTAGGTTCTCCCTCTTTCTGAAGTAATTGTTTTAAGGCGCTCTCCATCACTTATATTTGCATTTATAAATTAGTGTTTTGCATTTTTTAATTCTATCTTTTAGAGTTGTTACTTCGAAGTTTATCTATCTCTGTCTTGTTTTAAAAATTCACACAATCTAGATATCATGATCACTGACAGGCAATCGCGGTCTATCAAAATTGTTTATATTTTTCAAGATATACACTTTCTCTCTGTTCCGTATTGTGGGAAAGAAGGGGGCCCAATATCGAGACTACCCGCTTTAGTCCCTTTGATGATTAACTGAAAGGTGCGCGCGAAGAGCAAGGAAAATCTCAATAATTGCATGTCGCTCAATTATCCTTTTGGGTGTCTTTCAAGTGTCCTTAGTAGCCTAAATCTCAGTTATTTAGAAAGTGACTATCTTTCAGGAATTATAAATCAATTCAAGCTTCTGAGAA